>OX465242.1:11050087-11204755 GCA_949987775.1 Aproaerema taeniolella | reverse complement strand
AAAAAAAGGGACAATAGACACAAATCGGCATATTTTGTAAAAAATCTTCAAAGTCCGATAACTTGAGAACGGTTAAGTTTGGGTAGAGTGTTCTATAGTCGAATCAGTCAGAAACGATGCAAACTACACGACCTTAACGGATCTAGGTCGACTTTTCCTGTAACCCTGTATATTATACTTTAATTGTAATATCCTCATTTCGAACATCTACAACAACTTGCACGAACTAAATATTTGATTGATCTAATAAAAGTATGAAAAAGTAAAATTAAAAGATAAAATACTCTATATAAATTCTAGAAAATCTGATGATCAAGGTATATTCTTAATTAACAACATCTATAAACTGGATTTACGAAATTTCATAGATTTTCATATCAAATATCATACTTATAACGTTTAAAACTGTTCCGGAATTTAAAAAAATATTAATAAGCAGTTACGTATAAAATAATCGTGACTGCATATTTCACCTTCTGAAATTTGGTCCAAAGGTAACCAAATCAAACAATTTTACAATATATATTTATTATTTTGTTGAACACAATGTCATTTCGGAGAAACGTCTTGATAAGCCTTACACATGTACATTAAATTTAGCAAACACCAGTTATGGAGTGCTGTCGGTAAAGTCGTAACAAAGAAATTTATCTAAAAATACTCTACATATATTCTGTGAAAGTGATATAAATACCTAATACTTCTGAGCTAGCATTTCTCAAGTCATGCCATCGTAAACGAGTGCTTTATTTACGCCATAAATATTTCAGAATAAAAAAGATATTTTGTTTTACATCTGGATATATGTCTTGTACTGATATCGTCTTGTGTGTAATGCTAATGATATATTAGTAAGTACGAGTATAAGGCAATGATATTACAAAGTATAAGGTAAAAGTCTAATGTCGCTTGAGGAAGTTAGTGCCCCTACATTAAAGTAGAGTGCTTTTGAAAGGAGATGTGTTTAATATCGTTGATGCCAGATGACAGTAGATGTATCTGAAATTGGAGGACTGTTCAATAGGATATCACAAGTTGCAATTTTCAGCAATCACAATTCTGATGAAATTCTGGTGGGCTATCATACAATTTTTCCTCTTACCTCGGTTTTAATTTCCATATAGTTGTTTACAGACCTAGAAAACATCAAAATATGTTTATTATGTGCCCTATAAACACAGCGTTAAGTTTTTAAAATATATTTATAAAAATATGACTTGACGATAATAATTAGGAAATACTGGGGTTTTATCAAAATTTAACAACTTTATGTAAACAAAAGTTTACTTTATACGGTATATTATTACCATGCAATTGATGCAATTATGTAAATGTTAAAAAGTACATACTAATAGAATAAGTAGGTAATGTGTTGTTTTAAAAAGTGTCTTCAGAAGTATAACTTTTTAGACTATAGATAGAAGATATGCAGGAGAAAGAAATTCTAAAGTGACAGTGAATCAGTTCCGTCCTTTTCAAAAAGTAGATTTTTTCTTACAAAAAAATGTAAGTAAAGATTAAAGTTTACATTTATCAATTCAATTCTTAAAGCATTGAAAGCATATTGAAAACGAACGTGTGGTTTTGAACTAAAATATTTTTGAAAGCCGCCGAGTACATTTTAGAAAGCAGTTTTAACCATACTTTAGTAAAGTAAGGAATCTAAGGGCTTTTATCGATTAGGAGTATTTATATGAACAATTGGATTGCAAATTAAAGTTGGGGTTAATCTGGGAAAAGTATTGCATTCTTGGATAAAACAATAATTTTTTTACGAAGCGGTCTTAATAGCAGTAACGGTACTGTAGAGTTGGCAGTTTGTTGTAAGGAGAATCATCTGACGTCAGTAAGAAACTTAGTTGCAAACAAAGCTATCACTTCTTCTGCATGTTAAGCATTCATATGGATTTCAGAATGATGTCTGTGTCGACTCCTATACTCGTCTCTCCCGATTTGCGTATAATTATTTAATAGGAGCTAAGTAGCAACATGATATTGAATATGTTGCGTAAATAGTTAGATGATTCGCTTTTTAACTTGAGGTACTCATTTTTAGTTCAGTACTCGTGAAAAAAGAATGCACAATCAAAAGTTTTTTATGTCTGAGGTAAATTACCTATAGATCGCTTTCATGTTCAGTTTACACATTTTTTAGAAAATGTTGTTCATGTTGTCGAAATATAGAATGCTAAACAAGAAGAAGGATGTTTCAAGGCTTAAGTTCAACAGCAGTCGCGTTTGAGATAAATCGGTAATTTGTTGATATTCACAATCGTGAAGATGAACATTCAATGAAGAATTGTGCTTGATTGGCGATTTCTCTAATGCACTTAGGGACCAATGCTGTTCAACTCCAGCCCTCTTTTATACAGTGTGTTCAGTTTAGACACTAGCCATATTTTAATATAGTAATCTGCATGAGAATTCAAGGTCAAAAAAGTTTCAATCATATGAAGGATGCAACAATAGTTTTGCTGTAATAGTGTACCGAAAATAAATCGGAAAATAGGAAGGTTATAGAGGAATACTTTTAAGTTACATATAAAAAACTGATTAATTTACGGAAAAAAATGGAGTTAGTTGATGTTTATTAACATTTCTGTACTCCATTGTACACTACTATTTTATATAGTTTGTGCTTGTTGTCGATAATTTAGGTGTAGTTAGGGTTGATAAATCTAGGGTTGATCTCATCAAGGGTTAAATAAGAATAATAATAATTCTAAAGCAAATAAAAATGACCGTTCGAGAGGAGGGTGTCACCTTCTCTTTTAAGGTTTTAGGACGATGAATTCTCATAGAAGATACGATATTAAAATATCGATAGTTTCAAAAAGGATACATTGTATAACTCCTAACTGCCAGAGACATAATTTCGACAAATATAGATAAAGTGACAATAGAATAGACAACAAAGCAAGACACCATCAACAACGACAGGTAATACGTTGCCCACTTACCAAAACAGGCTTAGTAAGAGTAATAAATTAAATAATTAACAACATATATCATTTACTATTCTTTTAACATTGTAACAATTAACTGTTAAATTAAACTTCGGTTACCGAAACTTGTTCACACAAAGGTGGCTGCAAACGTGGAAAAATATTGTTGCATGATTAGTCTAAACATGGAGTGTATAATGTATATACATGTATAGTAGAACAGTGAGATTGATGCTTTTGACATGGAGAGGAAATGTTGGTAAAATACTTTTCAAACATCTGCGTAAGTTTTTTAGAAAAAAATACGATGTGCCCTCGAGAATCGTTTTCGATAGTTTTTGAAGAAATTCAAGCATTGGTTGAGACAATGCTATTCAAATTACGAGAAAAAAATGGTGCTGAAATAAATACTACCACGATAATAGGTACCAACGGCTTTATTAAGATTTAACGACGAAGTCTCTAAAATACGATGGTACTATTTATGTCACTGTTTGCCATTTTTTAGCAATATCTTTGGCATACTTAGTTTGTAAAAGCGGATTTCTTCACAAAAACCAATGTGGATTCTATCAAGAGTACACGTCGTTACAAAATGACGTGGTGGGGTGCATATAGTTTGTTAAACCGCTTCGTCCGCGAATAGTGGAAAGAGAATCATACGCCACGCTCCTACAAGCAATCTTGTTAATAAACCTAACATTATGTTATGATTCTGACTTTCAACATATAAGTTATAATTGTAAAACGTGTAACATTCAGATAATAATTTATTATAATAATGTAATAAATGTCACTGTAAGATTGTAAATATCGTTAGTTTATAATCTATTTCGTGAGATTAAACCTTCGCGTGCTTTTTGAATACATGGTTACTAGATTTGTATCGCACGCGGCGTAAACAAGCACGCGAAAGGTTAAAAACCAATCATTCACCATTTAACACATTATTTTCCGATAGTTTATAATCTATCCGCAACAAATCATAAAACGTTTTAACTGTCGTGATACCTTGCACGCTGATTGGTTGAACGTTACGTGCGCCATGCTGCCATCTGTAGCTGTCGTCCCGAACAATTGATGTTTAGATGATTTTATATTGTTTTCGTGTAAAAAATAACTTGACAAGATAATTGAAAGGTTTAGAATTACTCTTTAATAGTTTTATAGCCCAATTAATTAATTTAACGAGTGATAAAAGCGGGCGCAGATTGTAGGATCATTTTGATTCCCAATTAAACGGTTTGACACGGTAAGATTATAAATCTGTCAGAAAATAATGCGGTAAAATGTGAATAGTTGTAATGGTTCAAAATTTTTCGATTGTTCGTAACCTCAAGAAATTATTTTAAACGATGTTCATAATCTCACAACATCTCCTCTCCGACAATAACTCCATGGCTATAATGATAGTTTATGACAATGCTTACCAATAATAAGAGCCACTATGATGATTCCAATTACAGCTGCAATAATCATCATCTGAAAATGAGAGTTAGAAACAGATTTTAATGAAGTCTCTTGTTATATTACCATTTGGACGGACGTATTACATAGTGATATTGTAGTTGAACTCTACTGAATAAAATTATTTAACAAAAGTTGGGTATAACAAGGGTATAACCGTAATGATAATTTTTTTTGTATTTTCCTAAGTAAAATACGTCTTCCAAACCCGTAAGACTGACAATCACCACACCTACTAGACATCTTAACTCATTCCGTAGTAGTTCCTTAACGATAGGATAGATGTCACATGTTATGGATTAACAACTTCCTTGACAACCAACGCCATCTAGAAAAACATTCTCAAAACTAGATGCTTAATGAATTTGCTTTGTTAGTCTTAATGTAACGCCATCTAGTTTAAGTCTGGAATTTGGGAACTACGATGTCATGGCGATTGTCATTCCTATTGTGGTGTATTAGTCCAAGACCAAATCGCATTGGGCCCACGTGGTGGACTATGGCATGGCCTGTACCCTTTTCACTGTTTCGAAGGTGGACTCTAATCTCTATGATTTGCCAGTTGTGGAAGGATTAGCTAATCCACCTAGAGCGCTTTGTGGATTGCCCATGTGTCACTCAAACTTGGTAGTATATGTATAAACCCACATACGTATAACGTAATCAAAAACTGACTGTTTAAGATCTATCTTCTCATGAGACTAATAATATTTTTTTCAAAGAACCCGTTTAAAAATCTCAAAGAGGTATTTTTGCATTTCCATAACTAGACAATCAGCTGATCGCACAACTTATATGTAGAGGTATAGAGAAGCGTATTTCTTTTGTAATTAACTTTATTTGACTTTTGAAGAAAGTTGGTCAGTCCTTAATTTTTGCTAACTAGTTAATAGTGACCCAATATATTGATATATTCGTAAAAATTACCTTTAAATTCTGGAGCCAAAATTTGCTTTTCAGTTTTCCAGCTTGCTGCTCAAATTGTGAAGCTCCTTGTTGTAAAGCATCTGAAATGTAAAACGACATAATTTTAGTGAAACAAAAAATTGCTTTGCAAGTAAAAGCAAACGAATAAAAGATTATTAGAAAATCTAAAATAAATCTTATAAATTGGGAACAATTTATGAAGAGATCTCACCTGCCCTATCATCTAATTCTGAAAGTTTTTGATCTCTTTCCAGCACCTTCTCTACGTTAGTCTTCATAATATCAACAACCTGAAAATATTACAATTTATGTATTAGTATCAATGTTCAGCACATAGACTGAAAAAAAATTCTAAGTACATATATGATTCAGCACAACCCTGTGATGGTATTACAAATAACCTTCAGATAAGTCTCGAGTCCTTACGAGCTATTTCGTCTGTGACATCATTTTATGTAGAAATAAGATGCGTAACTGATTTGAGTGTACGCAAAGGATTACGTAGCTATTAGCTACGAGCCGTAGATCGTAGCAAAAGTTTTTGTAATAAATACGTACCCTTGTTTGTGTACATATAATTTTAACTACTTAAATATTGAGGAAGACACATAATTAGGTACATATTACAAATGAGTTATAACAGGTATTAAAAAACATTTCGGAAATTGGAAATCTCTCTCTTCTCTATACTACTTATCGTAGCAAAATGTGAGTTGAAGTTAAGATTTACATTTTTTATTTTGATCATTAAGGTATGGTATTCTATTTTTGATGTGTCATTAACTAGAACAGCCCTATAATAGTATAGTAATAGAATAGTAGGTCTAGGGTCTCAGTTAAATAAATGTATTTGTAAATATTATGTGTGTGTGACAGTGCTACGGATTATGAATAAAAGATTATCCATCTAAAAGGAGGTTGTAAAGAAGTAGACTGACCTCGTCCACTTGTGCCTGTGTCTGTTGTAGGCGGCGCTGCGCGGCGATCTGTTGCGGAGTCTTTGGGCCGCCTACTGGCATGTCACCGTCGCCGCCCGGCGCCAGCCCGCCCTCCGACGCCCTGATAACACATTATCACTAGGATTAGGGACGCCTAAGCAAATTTTATTGCCGATATAAATGCGCCATAAAAACTAAATGTATATTATACTCGTATTGTAGAGGTCAAGCTGAAGACAAATTGTGATAAAAGATAAAACGAAAAAAAAGCATTGTGATACTGGTCAACAAATAAACACTTAAAAATGTAACATGACAACTTTTATTTTGTTATGTTTAGGACAAGGATAAGGATAATAGAAATGAAATTAGAATTTTGCAAATACGAATAGTTTTTTGTAATAAGATTTTTAAAATTTTCAGTTTTTATCAACAAAAGGAAATTATTCCTTTACATTGCAATATTAATATTAATGTAGCTTTATGATTTTTGTCTATATTTTGCTTCAGGTACGTCTCAATGTAATGTCCAACACGTGGACTCCACTTTCCCTGATATCGCTTTTCTATGGTAGAAATATCTTGGTGAAATCTTTCACCGTGTTCATCGCCCAAATTTTCAGGAAAGAAGTCTAAATATGAATGAAGAAAATGTATTTTCAATTACATGGAGAAAATGTATTTTCATTACAACGCCTTATAAGTAGCAGTTCCGCGGCAATACTTTTATGGTCACTTAATCGGTGATTTCCTAGAAAATTGGAAGTTAGTTTCATAACAGATTCCTAAGCTGATTTTTCCAAATCACTAAGCTTTTCTTTCAATGTATCATCTTTTATCAATTACCTGATTTAAGGGCCAACAAATATTCCCTCTTTAATTTATGCCTAGACATAGAAAAAATAAGGTGGGAGTTAAGAAATGCTTGAACCGTTAATCGCAGGTAGTTCGACCAAACTACCAACTACTGTTTGAAACAAAAATAAGGCACATTACATTAAACAATGTGTAAATTCAAAGAATTTTTCAAAACCACCTGGAGGGAAAGTATTCTAAATACTTAAGATATGAAATTTAACTCAATAGCGAAAGTAAAACTTCTTTAATATAAACTTATAAATTCGATGGGACAAAATAAAGGACTTATTTTCAAGGGTCCATTGTTATGTTTTTCGTATTAATGTTTTTTATCAAATTAGTTGAAAAATGTCATCCTTATGATTGATGCCCTAAAAGTAGTATTTCAGCTGGTTCTTTTCCCGGATTAATAAAACTATTTTCAAAAATCTTTGAAAGCACCGTTTTTCACCGTTTAAAAATAAAGGGATGATTCTATTGAGTAAATTTTCCTATCTTCAGTTAGAGTACTTTCCCTCCTAGTGGTATTGAAAAATTCCACCTTGTGTGTCTTTATCGTAGGCAAATGATTAAATATGTATACAGCTATATGTATAGTATATTATCAATTTCTGGCTAGTGATTTTATTCATCGCTAGTGATTTTACAGTGCTTTCGTTTAAAAAAAAATCACCCATAAAGTTCGGAATTTCAATCAATGAATGCAGTTAAGAATGTAAATCATACGCCCAATCTTTCCAGCTGTCCGGCGCCGCCGCCGATGTTCAGCAAATATAAAAGTAAGTCAATGAACCAATACGTGTGAATAAATACTTCAAATATTTGCGAATTCAGCAATGTTTGCAAATCGAACATGACAATGTTTGTTTAAGCTTGGACTGCTTCTCAAAATAAGTGAGGTTATAAAATAGCATCAATCCGGTATAATATAATAAGTTATTCGATTTTTAATTGCTTCATAGTTGCTCTTCTTTGATTGAATTAACATTTTATTTCATAACTTCTTCTTCTTCTTATTGTGTAGGTATAGTATATGTGGCCAACTTGACTAACTCCGGTGTCAGAGTTTACGATCCGCCAAATGGCCTATTGGTTTAACGACTGCAGTCAATCGACAACAGCCGGGCCCTCCGAAGCACGGAAACGCTCGTGGTTGAATTACACTTTAGCCATCAGGTTACCTGCCTCTGTGTACGTTGCTTAACCTCACTGATCGGTTCAGTTTGGCGGAGGCCATTGGGCTACGAGGGCTTTTCAAATTGCTTATGTAAAGTTATAAAAAAAACAAGATGGTAGAAGGCGGCACTATGTTTCAAAGCTACCTCTCACTGTCAATCATTCAGATCGATCAATAAATATTTGTACTTTTTTTGAGTAAGTATCACATTTCGATCTTCTATTATTCTTTATTATTTAATCAACGTAGGTCGTGCTATTGCGTCAAATATAATTGTCCATGTTAAGAGAATCGACCGACTTCAATCCCAACAACGCCTACCAACAAACCAAAACGTCATCTAAACATTATAAGTAAGTATTTTTGTTGTTATTGATTTCTTTTTAAATAGCGCTGAACCAATTGTGAAAAAATTATAATATAAATACTTTCGAAAAACATGTTTAAAAATCTACCGACAATTGGCAGAGTTATCGCGTAACTAACAAAAAAAAACTCAGTCAAGTTAGAACTGTTGATGTCTTATTTTTTCGAATATCCGCGAATTTAGTAGAGACAAAGGACTACGGTTCGTCTTCGGGTTTAAAAAATAGACTTTTAACAATGAAATTAGACTAAAAAAGTATTACCTACTGGTGTTAATTTTTTTAACGAATTAAATTCTTTGTTTCTACTTTAACAAAATTAAAAAGTTAAAATGCAAGTTGAAATAAAAAAGTTCGCATAAGCAGTTTTTTGAGTGCTCGCATTGGCAAAACAGAAACGGCCATGTTTACTTTACAATAGTTCCCTCATTTGTTAAATATTTTTATTTATTTATTATTTAATGCTTTTATTTTAATTATAAATAATGATGTTTTTTTGAAATTTTACAATATATAATTTTAAAACTATTTTAGAAAGTAGAAAAAATCACTTATTTACTCACATATTTATTGGAAGGAACCCCTTTTACTCAAACTTTTCAAAAATCACATTTTCTTTTAGTGTCAGATGCAAGTACTCGTACTTATTCAAAGTTGACAGCGATGTAATTGGTTCCCTATAATAACTTCGATAACGTGGGAGTCAGCTCGTAATCGTTCCTTAAAATAGCTCGGAGCGTTCTCACGCTAACAGCTGATGCATTTCACTTTCAATCTGTATCTGAATGAAATTGAAAGGGAAAATCCGGTCATGAACTTTGTAGTTCAACCTGTTTTATGTATTTAGCTGTTTGCGTTTTGTTTACAAATATTGCCATGTTATATTTAATGTCTATGTGATTGTATGAAAACAAAGAATTTTTTTTTCTTCTAAATCGAATTTATAATTTACATTTTTTATTAGTATTAATTTCATAAGAGATTGTTGATTTCAAACAAGTTAAACGTCCATTGCGTAGGTAACTCACTGCATTCAAAGGATTAAAGATGAAAAAAACATAAACATTAAATTGCTTTTCAACATGAGAACAGCCCCGGCTAAGATGCACTTTCATTTGTTTATCTCAAATTTTTTTTTTAATAAGATTGTATTTTCTAATTTACTTCTTTATTTAGTATGATTATGTTATTATTGTTGAATGTTATCTAAAGAAACTCAGTTAAAATATCAGAATGTTAATTTCAAATATTAAATAACACAGGTATAATGTAACTACACTAATAAGTTTTAACACAGTTTTGTATAGCAGGTACTGCGCGATCATATGGCTTCACGTTTCTTACTACGCATGCATCCGCCTTTGATTTATAAATGATAATGTATCATTTAACTATTCCTTGTATCTAGGGATATTGACGAGTTATGAATCACATTGTAAAATGACGTATTGTAGCTAATTGTAGATTCGTAGACATTGCTACGGCTGCACCCCTTACGGCGTAAGATTACGTAAGCGCTACAACACGAGATCTGTTATGAAATGAGAGTCTCTATTATTATTTGCTTTGAATTGTTTCTATGTTAATTGTCCTAAGCACGTTCTAAGGTTCAGACGTTTGTTTAATATCGATCTTGGCGTTGATTCCCTCGCGAACTCGTTTGACCTCTACGTGAACTTTAGAGCTTGAATGTACCTACGCCTACTTTTCGTAAGTAGGTCAGGTTCCAAATTAAAAAAAAAGATACACCATGTAATTTTTTGTTTTAAGTTTTTTGATTAGTGGAAAGTTATTTTCTGCTTATATGCGTCTAATAAAAAAAATCGCATAGCATAAAAATTTATGTATAAATTGAGGCGATGTTTCCTAATTAAAAATTAATTTATATTCATCATAAAAAAAAACACGTTCAATTTTTTTAAAATAATCGCACAGCATATTGGTTTGGATTTGGTTTATTATACTTACATTTTCGGTTAGTGCGGCTAGTGCGGCTCCCGAGAAAAATCCCTCAATCGCTGACCCGCCCGTTGGTATTGATTCGTGCTACACTCACAGAGCCAACAATCCTACTGAAAGCAAAACCTCCCTCAAATATTTGAGTTAAGTAGTAAAGTAGCTCGTTGCGACCCGCGTGTTTCTCCCGCTCAGCATCAAATGAACGAGTTTTATGAATGGAAATTCCACACTAGACTTTCCTTAATGGCAGCGACGTTAGGCGTTTATCTATTTATAGTTTACCCTATTTAAGAAGGCACCTCAGTATCGAAACAAGTACCTCGAAACTTTTCACGGTATATTGAGGTAAAAAATGTTATTTCTAAAGAACTGAGGCCTTCAAATCAAACATTTCCGTCAATTTCGTAGGCGGTGTGAGACTTTTGTCAAAGTTTCCCTATTCTCATGGAAGAGGGCGCATGTCTGTTATAGGCGCAGTAGGCACAGAACGCACAATGTAGACATACCACCTTTGTGGGTGTACATTCTAACTGGGTTTCTAATCCTTCATCCAAAGAAGTTATATTTCTTTAGCTGAAGTGCGGCGACCCGTAAGTGCGGCTCCAACCACGAAGCTAGTCGTGTGGGTTGGTCGGCTGCGCATGCGCCCTGCTTACTAACACCCAAATCAATTCTGTAGAAATGTGGGAGTTATGTAACGAACTAGGGGTACCTTATCGTCGGGAACTGTACTTAGTCAAATCAAGTCCGTAATCATAAAGTTTAGTTTTTTTTTTTAAATTAAAAGTGATAGTTGTACTTTAATTTGTATTTAATATTAATGTATTCATTCCCAACTTTTGGTTCTAAAAGCGTTTTTCTTTATTTGAGTAGACATGATCATGACTTCCGGTTTGAGAAATCGATATTTGGGGGTGCCTTGTATCGAGATTCACTGTACTCCATAAAATACTTACGTAGAGAAACCTATCGAATAATCACACCCACACATAGTCATGTCAACATACGAGTAACTTGCGGCGGTTGTAACGTGGTTTCATCAATGCACGTATTATAATCAAGAATGGGTGTGAATATATTCATTATAGATTTAGTAACTACTACTTTACATGTTGAAATTTACACACGGTTGTTAGGATTGCGTAATCAACTATGAAATCGTAACTAATGTTATTACTGTAGGACCTACAGTGTAGTTAATATTTTTGTCGTGACACGTCTTTCAAATAGGTCAGTAGGGGTCTCTTGCAAAAACCAAATGTAACGAAATATGTAACGGTGCGGTCGCTTATAACTTTAAAAGTATAGCACCTGCTGGAGTAACTCTAAAGCGTTACTAAGAAATGTAAATTTGACTGGCGTAACTGTAGCCGTAATCGCGCACAGCACGATGCAATGTAATAAAGTTCATCATCACGCGCTGTCTTGATATAGTGCGTACTCATCAGTATTTTGATCTATTCGAGCAAAAGTGGTAGCGGGTGATAGAGCTCACCACGCTACAGAAAGTGTAATTAGTTGACTGCTCGACTATGGTACCACCTACTGCAGCACGAGTACATAACGTTTGAAAATACCGAACATGAACTCACGTAGTAAGGTTGAGCGATTCCGGTCCTATACGACCCTTTTCACCTCGGTGAGACGTTTCCGCCTTCACAGAGAACACGTTAGACTGAGATCTCCACCAAACCATGGTCCCACCGACCTTGCGGCTATATTGACCGAACTGGTGAAAGGTACGTGCGTCACTTTTTCAAGCACCTTTTCATTTGCGTATTTTCTTGACTTCTTATAAAATCACGCCACTACCAGCCAAATCCAAGATGGCCACCATACAAAGAATCGTGAGGCAAGGTAGAACCTCTTGAAAACGCATTTCCCGAAATTCTAATGAGGAGTAGGGGGAATCTGTCAAATATGTGAAACCAAAAATAAATAAATAGGTGAAACCAAAACTTCTAAACAAACGCAGGCACAGAAAAATATAGTGAAAGCAAAGATTCACCTTTCAAAAAAAATCTAATTCCAGAAAAATATTATTTAATTTAAAAAAAAATCACCTACTGGCTGAGAAAAATTGGAACATTAATGAACCATGAATGAGTCACAAACAGTACTAATAATAAATGTAATTTTGCTAATTTCATGCAAAATATTATAACACCGTAACGTAAAGCTGCCGTTCTATATTCATTTTATTTTGTGCGCGCATGCGTACATTCGAATGATGCCATGTGGCTCTAATGATTCTCTTTACTCCAAACCACCACCTCCGGGTACACGTTCTAGAGCTCCTTTTAAAAAAAATCTTTAGTTAAAATAATATTCAGTTTTCAGAATTTAGTAGGCCTTTGAGGGACAGACTACCCTTATAGATATGATATTTAATCACAATTATGAAAACATATACTACCTCTATTTTAAATGTGTAATTTAATGTGTTATTCAGGTCATTGACACAAGACTAGAACCATTTTACCGGTACTGGTCAAGCGTGCTATATCGTTTTCGTATAAAATTAAGTGTTGTTAAATATAGCTTCAAAACTTGTGTTCTATTTTAAGACTGTCTTTTGTACAATCAAGGGCACGTCAATTTTGTCAGTTCCACTCCTATGGTAACGGAATAAGATTGCATTTGACCTCCCCGATCTGATTATTAACTGTGCTAATTTCAACATAAAAATTGGGGTATCTGCCCATTAGTACAATGAAGCAGGCCAGTGTACTTACCACGAAAGAGGACGTAAACACTAGCTTAATTTAATAGACACCTAAAATATGGATTTGGCGTCATCGAAAAAATGATTTTCAGTATGTATTGTTAAGTATGGTAAGTTTTGAATTTATTTCATCTGTTAATCAGATAGTAAAGATATAGGCAGGACCAGATTTGTTGGAAGAGATCACTTTTAGTGTTGAATCCGCCTGTGTAAACAATTTCTTTTTTCACTATATCCAATTTAAGTGCAATAAAAAATATTAAGATAATACATTTAGTAGCCTCTACTAAAATTGTACTCTCATTGGCCTTGTATAAAGAGATACATCTTCTCAAAGTTCAAGTTAAACAGGCACATAAGTTCTTCTGTAATAAACAGCTAGTATTGTTTACCTCTCGCAAAGATTTTAATGATTTACTGTGTACCAATTCATTATAATTTATAAATAAATAATGTAGTTTTCGTAAATGAGTCGTTTTCTTTATATTTTCCTTTTACGTTAGTACTGTAAAATGCTGATAGATGGCATCACTAAGCAGTAGTTTAAAAAAGTTATAATGAATTTCGGGCTGTATATATGCTGTGGATATATGTTTTTTTAGAGGAAGGGCATTGCGTAGCAAAAGTCCTGGGTTTTGCGGCTGGTCGTGTAAATATTTTGGCCTGTTTTAAATAATATTTATCAACCGCACAGGGAGGGTACCGAGTAAAAATTATTAATTTATAACCAAACTGTACGTAATAGGTATAAGGTATGACTGTAAATTAGTTAGCGAAACTTCAGAGATCATTCCCCTCATGGAATGAACAACTTTCTATAAGGAACCCATAAAAAATTCTTTAAAATAATTTCGCCTTCTCACAATAAGGTAATCAGCTGATAGCTCAAGTCGTGTGGAGAGGCGAACTTTTTTAAAATATTTTGACCCATGTTTCTTAAAAAATGTTGATCAGTTTTGTGAGCTGATTCACATCTTAAATCGCTCACTAATTTGAAGTCACCTTATATAGTTAATAGACGATAAGATGAACAATTTTTAATACCTTTTGTAATATTTATTCCGTTTATTAATTAAAGGCTTGGTAATGTTACTTATTTAATTTTGGTACAGCGAGTCGTGATCGAGAATCGAACTTGCTTACCTCGAGCTTGACATTGGTACTATACTCCATTCCGACTCGAACTTCCGGTATTCCGGCTGGTAATCACTTCCGGTCTTATTCTTGTTCCTAGTGAATGGAGCAGTAAGTACTTTTGTATTTTAATAAGTTGGCACAATTTTGTTATGATAGGAGACAAGTATTTATTGAAAATGTTGCTATTAATACTAAATCAATAAAAGGAAATACTTAGATATACGTAATAAATCAATCAATTTTGAGATGTGGCGTTTCCATATACGTAATTTGTAAGTTTGGTGATCCGTCATCCAACAGACAATTTGGTGAAGGTCAAAGGAATCCGCTGGGAGAGGGTGGGGCGGGGCGGGGCGGTGGCTCGGTTCAAGGTCGGTCGGACATTGACCTAGGGAGCAGCGTTTATCAGCTGATTTGACTATGAATAAAGTACGCCAATCTTATTTAAGGGTAACATAGGTAAAATTACAGTACGTAAAAATAACCCTGTTGGAGCCTGAAAGGGGAGCTTTGGATTAACATCCCAACATAAATAAATATCTACA
This sequence comes from Aproaerema taeniolella, assembly GCA_949987775.1. Classification (NCBI taxonomy): domain Eukaryota; kingdom Metazoa; phylum Arthropoda; class Insecta; order Lepidoptera; family Gelechiidae; genus Aproaerema; species Aproaerema taeniolella. The sequence goes on along the minus strand of OX465242.1, from coordinate 11,189,712 downwards.
ATTAATAGATGAAGTTAAGTTTTGAAATTATTTTATTTATTTTACGGACCTTTGGTATTAATAAATTGAAATGCCCTGTGGAAAAAGTCAGAACACACCACATTGCTAACCTAATCAACAACTGTAGCGTAGCAACACGTCACAGACTAATTTCAAATGAGATTAAAAAGCATTGATGGCACAAATAAGTTTGCTTTAACTAGGTTATTTGCTCGATGGCTATAACTCATATTATTTGCAAATATGGGTCGAAATTATTTGGATTTAAAAAAAATAAATACCTAGTTTTTTTTAAAGGGATTGGTCAACATTTGTTTTTTATTCATTACAAAATCAGTAATTATAATTACGTACAGGCGTAAAGGCTCCAACAGGGGTTTTTTTTACACACTTGTATACACAGAATTATGCGAAAACTGGACAGACATACCTACAATAGCTTGACGTATCAAGACTTTTATTTTGTATAGATTCGCTCTTGTGCATCTAAATTCTTATTGTGTTTCGGCAATTTTCGGATTTTCCGAATGCACACAATTATACATTTTTATAATTAAATTAGAATCGTAAGAGGGAGTTCAAAAACAATGCAAAATAAGTTCAATAACAATGCACTGTACAGCTTATTATATTTATAAGTGTAATTATGTTATTTCTAAAAAATTTTTTTATTTTGATACAATGAAACGAAACCTGTCTCTACAATTACTGTGTTTTTTTTAAACTGTTTAATTCTGCTAAGTAAGGTTCAACATTTTTTGTGGGTAAGTAAGTGTTTTTCATGTCATAATGTAGGTTCTGTATTTAATCTCAATCTCTATTTTTATTATTAAAGTAACTTAATAATCCTGGCATGAAATCAATTATTTGGTAACTAACATTGAAAAATAATAAAGAGCGGCCAAGAGCGCGTTTAGACACTTTGTAACTTGATCGACCATTACTTGTTAACTTGAAAAGACTGTTAATCTAAATTTCAGCCCTTGAGTTGGTGCTTGATTGCTGACATCTGTAACCACACTTGGAGTTGGGGATGGGACAAGTAGCTAAAATTAAGCAAACGGCATAACTTGGGAGTACTAAGTTTCCTCTTTACAGTAGTTAGACAGGTTTATTACGATGTTAAAAAACCATGATTGTCATCTCAACGTTATAGCTAATAGAAATGGCGGCCAATCCAAGCTGGTGAATGTCGAGTTTTAAAAATCAACTTTATCTTGAGAACTATTCGTTCGATTTCATTACTGGTTTTTCAAACTAAAGTTCTAGATGTAAGCTTTAAACTGTTTCAGTAAAGTCAACCATTACTAGAAATTAAAAGAAACATTGAAATGTTTTAAACTTGTTTATTAAACAGTGTTTTGAAACAAGTTTTTACAGAATATCACGTACATTAGAAAAAAAGCTTTAAACAAAAGATGTACATAATGCAATAAATTATCTTTAACTAGCTTTTTCCCGCGGCTTCACACGCGAAAAGAACTCTTTACAAACTACATACCTGCAAAATCTCACCTTTACAAGTACAGTAGTTTTCGTGATTTAGCTTTAGGAATGTTAGCTGTTGTTCACCTTATATTTCTTACTTAATTTATTTGGGCTCCATAATAATTTCGCCAAACCTTTTTCAAACAGATTTCTCCCAACTATGATCTACCTACCTGAGAAATTTTAGCTTTAATAGGTCCATTAGTTTTTGAAATATCGTGTTTAATAAGTGAGTGGTCTTTCGCTTTTATTCTTTAATACATTTTCTTATGTTTCCTCGGGAGTTTCGGGAAATGCATATTCAATTGATACACACATCAACACTCTCTAGGGATATTGAACGAGTTTTCATACAAGTCTGTTTGAGAAGCTATAACAGCATACTCGAGATATATCGAGCGCTATAATTTTCAGACGAGCAAGTGCTAAATCTGAATTTTCAATTCTAGTCAATAAATTTTGTTTTAAATTTTGTTTGTTAAATTTTATTTGTGAAAACGTGACGGAAACGAAAACGAAAATGCACTTTTTGTCTGTTTTTTGTATGAAAATGGTCAAATTTATGCAATTTTTTTTTCATTTTCATCACGTTTTCACTTTCAAATACAACAAAATTTAATGATTAAAATTAAAAAATTCAGGTTTAGCACTTGCTCGTCTGAAAATTATAGCGCTCCATGTATCTCGAGTATGCTTTTGTAGCTTCTCAAACAGACCACTTTTGTATGAAAAATCGTGCAATATCCTTAGACCGCGTTGATGTGTATATTTCCTAGCGAACGGCTATCTACCTATCAAATTTCATATACGACATGTATTTTGGGAGATTTCGTGTTAATCTTTCTCTTTTATGTAACTCAAATTTTATCTACATTTGGACGAGTATAACTTAAAAACCATTCATTTTGTAGGAAAAAAGGCTTTTTAGTTGATACCTCGAACTATTGTCGCTAAGGTAAACCGATTGCGAGTTAAGAACAAAAAACTGAAAAACGGACAACCCTACACAATCCTGCCACCTTTAGAACTACATGAATTAATTTCTTTTTTAAAAAAAGAGGTTCTCAGTTTGACCTGTATGTATGTATGTTTGTATGTATGTATGTTTGTCCGCGATTATCTCGCGTTTGGTTGAACCGATTTTGATGCGGTTTTCAGAAAAGTATTTGTTACATTTTGGAGAAGGTTTTAGTATTTTAACCCACTTCAAAAAAGGGGGGTTCTCAGTTTAAACTGTATGTATGTAAAATAAAAATCAAAAATATTATATTTTTTTAATGATTCGCTTTAACTTTTTTAAAGCTTCGTTTTATTAAAAGACTTTAAAAAATGAAGAGGTTGATATTTGCACTAAAAATGGAAAAATAAAAACTTAAAAAAAATAGAACTTCAAAAAAGCGAAAAATAAATACAATATCATTTGATGTGCTATGTGGTACCTACCTACTGAGCTGTTTGAAGTCGGTGCCAGGAAAATTAAGTTTGATAGGCCGCCGTCGCACCGACTTCAAATAGCTCAATAGGTAGGTACCACATAGCACATCAAATGATATTGTATTTATTTTTCGCTTTTTTGCAGTTGGTTCTATTTTTTAATCGATATTAGTTGATCTACTTTGTGCGAACTAAAAAAGCTTCAAATACATGCTAGACATCAAATTAAAGGTAATTTAATACACTACTTTGCCTCAGTTAAAGATTTTTTTGTAATGTGCAAGATATTATTTAAAAACTTGATATAAAAAAAGTATCTCAAAAAATGAGAAAATTTCAATAATTCCGTAACTACTAGTAAACGATTGACTTTACCGATTTAATAAATACAAAATATTTGAAGCACAAATACAAAGTTTTGGTTTAAAAAAAATGAAATCGGACGAATAGTTCTCGAGTCATATTGATTTTTTAGAAGCAGTATCTGCCATCTTAGATTGGCGGCCATTCATGCTAGCTACGATTTTGAGATTGCAATCATGGATTTTTAACATCATAATCAATCTATCTAAACTGCAGTGAAAATCAATACCAATATCTTGCTTGGTCTACGTACTAAATGTACTCTTGAACAAGTTCTCATAACATAACCAATCTATATAGATACGAATGCGACATGGCCGAATTCAATTGTGATTTTCAAACAGGTTCTATTACATACATTCAATTAGTTCTGTGTTTAGATAAATATAATGTTTCACATTGTTTTCCAAGGGGTCTAATAGTTGGTCACTTTACTAGCTTTCCTTTCGCGATTTTATTCACGTGAAACAGAAAAAAATTCAAAACAAAAATAAAAGTTGAAATAGAAAAATCCTCGCCCCCGCCTGGATTAAATCCATGTTTTAGGTTTACTAATTTAGAGATAAGTGTATACCTACATTTTATTCATTTTTCATCGTATTTCTCCTGTTTTGAAAAATAATTTCTTAGTGGGTGTCCGAGGTAGTTTACCTTGATGTGTTTAGCTTTTAACTGACGATTGATTGATTGATTGACTTACTGATCAATCAACACACAGATATTCGATTAAAAAGTGCATTGTCACAACTACGAAGGCAGAAGTTTTATTTTTAACAAGACCGTTCCTTAGATAACTCGTCTTTTTCTTGTTTGTCATAACATAACATCTTCGTGTCGTAGTAATGAAACAACTAGCGATGTGATTATTTTGCGCAGGGCTTCAAAGCATCAAGATTACATTTTACGCATACGAAGTCGCGAGCAAAAAGCTAGTTTAACTTTATGAAAAACCGAATAGAAACAAAATTCGTTTGATGATGCTTTTTTCCAATATTATATTATTTTCAGATTATGGCCGATTAATTATACATACCACTTGTTTAACAGTGAAATACTTTGACCCTTAGTGAGCATTGTCCAAAAATTGTCGGGTTAGAAGACGTAATAATTGTCGAATGGATTTTGACCTCGTAGCGACAACAGTGGCACAAAAAGAAGAGTTCTTTCGGTCGAGACGCACCACAAAACTGACCCAATATACTTCTTCATCCGAGAGGGTATGCTGGAGCAGTTCGCAACCACACTGTGGCCTTGCGAAGGTATTTACCAAAACCATCAACAATTTGAAAAACTGAAACATCAAAATTGATAAGCCAAAATTTAACACCGAAACTATCCGGCTTCTAATAGAAGTTACAAAAACATTCATTCTTAGAAACGAAACAATGTTTAAGTCGGGAAAAAAGTACATAAGAATAGTAAAGGGTATTAGTAGACAGAAGTTTACATAAAAAGTTTCAGATTTTACTGAGTGAAAAGTTAACAACGAAGATAATATAAATTCTATGATTTTATGAAGTTAACATACTTACAATATTATTTTGAAATACATTTTATGTGTAATATTATAATGTAAAGTGCTCAAGCCTATCGCTTGGAAATAAAATACTTTACATATTCTTACACTTTACTCAGTTTGCTCGATAAAACTATGTGTCGATTTAAGAATATCTGTATCATGTGTTCCTTGTTAAATTAAATTTCAAAAATGCTTTTCGAAGATGGCTTTAATATTTTTAGTAACATGTTAGTAAGGTTATCAAAATTGACAGTATGTACGATATGTATTTAAATGTATTACAGTATTAATTTTAATGATTCTCATTAAATTTTTCAGTTTTGTGTTTTTTTTATCCTTCAGAAGAACATGTTGAGAAGGTAAGAGATTTTAAAATGAAAATTTAAATTTGGTTTCTCAGTTTCAGAGGTACTGGTAGTTGTAAGTTACCACCATAAAATGTAAGTAACCAAATAATTGTTGGACCTTGCATCAGTTGCTGAAAATGTTAAGTATGCATTGGCGAAAACTACAATAATTATCATGAAGAAATAAATATTTCAGTAAACAAACGTCTTGTCTCTGACATGGTAGTTGTACTACAACAGTATATTGTTTATTAAACACGTTTTAATTACCCTTTGGCGACAACTGAGCCCACATACCACTCAAAACTTACAACTGAAATCCTCGTCACACGGGCCTTAGAGAACCGCAATTTTCGAATATTATTCACAACGTAATGTAGCATTTTATAAGAAGTGTTGAAATGACAAAGCCAAAGAGCAAACCTTTGCGCGGTGCCCTAGTGCAGTTTGTCGCAGATCGTGCTAGCTATGCAGTGACATATCGGGTACAAATCAAAATTTTACAAAATTAAAAGAAAATTTGTGAGGTTAGATGGATGTTTGCTAAAACAAAAACTACTGAATTGGTTTGGATCTTACAGAATAACAAATAGTCTGTAAGATTTTTTAATGTTTTCCTCTAGAACGATGCTGCCTCGGGGCCTAGTTTACTTTTTGCACTATTGTATTTATTTTTTAATAAAAGTGGTGCAGGCGGTTTGTTCATCAAAGTTTAACTGGTTGGTCCGTCCCATTGGTGAGCCAATATGATTTTCAAGTAGAAATTGGTGGACCTACCTTACAAAGGTTACGGCTCGTTTTTTTTAGTATTGGTGTCTTTTGTTACAGTCTCAAAATAAAAATTGCAACTTAGCTAAAAACTGTTTTCATGATAACCACGTTGTTTGCGGAGTAGAACCCGATCAATTGTCATCTATTTCTATACAGTTTTTAGATGAATGTGACTTGAAGGAATACAACTGTGAGAACGATAAAAGTGAGTTTTTGGATATAAAATTTGAAATTTATATTGCGTCCAGTTTTAGATGTGATGATGAGGGAAAATTGTTGTGAGCAGTATTGCGGTGATGCAGTATCTATTTTTTTTTTTAAATCAGTGTACTGGCACTTGCACAGGCAAGAAGTTGGAGCAAGTATCCCCACCCGCGAATGCTAGAAGCGCGGGTTCAAAGTGGGTCACTGGACCCGCACACTTCTTTAAAGAACTTTACACTCTTTTAAAAAAGCGCAAGCTATATAAGCTATGTCGAATAACTTTAGCTATGTCACTTCCTCCCGGATAAAAATGTGTAAGCTGATAGTTAATATGATCCTGTAAATAATAAAATAAAAATAGCTAGCAATATGCCAGGGGAAAACTCGTCAGCAAGTATATTTAAACAGGCGATAGATGCTCCTGCGTTATACCTTTCAGAGCTTCAGCAGACGATCTTCCCACCGAGATATAGCAGATGAGTTTATTTACGCACAATATCATATAAACTGTCATCTGATAAATTTTCAGTTGAGAGGAATTGACTGAAAATAGTACATTGTTACTTTAGGGGTGACGGGGTTTGGCGACCGAGCGTAGCGAGGGAACTAATAGTTCGAGGGACTAAACAAGTCTTTCACCCGAAGTAAAAACTGTGCTTTTCATTACGAATACAAAGAAAGTAAAAATAAAAACATGAATAAGCTAAACTCATTGCTGCTATGCGAAAGTTACAAAACTCTACAACTCGAAAAAACAAATGAAGATCGGAATGCCATTACGCCTATTATGTTTTTTTATCTGTGGTTGGTTAGCTATTCAGCGATTATTTTTCATTTTCATTATTGAAAAAAATGGTAATTTTTTTGCCAAAATCTATGTTATTTTAAAGAAATAGCTAAAAGTAAATTATTATAAAGTCATTTAAAAAGTATTCTTTAATGAATACTTAACTTTTATTATTAAAATTTTACATCGCAATGTAATAGAGTGGCTGTATAGGAAGTTGGAACATGTTTTTTAATAATTAATTTGACAGCTGTCAGTCGAAAGCGATTCTCCCTAGGCCTGAAAAATATTACTTTCAAGCCGCTCCGTAGGCAACTTCAGACCTACTTTCTGAGTATGACTAATGAAAAAAAATAAAAAAATACATGTTCGTGTGACTGTCGCCATTTTATCCGTTAAGGTGGTTAAATTGAGAACTATCTAAATTTCATACATCTAATGACGGCTGCTTTGAGTGGTGGCGCCACCGCCAACTGAATTTCCAGTTGCTAGGTAGTTTGCAACTTCACGTTCGGTCGGTGGTGGCGCTGCTGGTCGAGGTGTCAGCAAGTATATGAAAAAAGAATAGTTCGTCATGTAAAACTGTTCCCAGCTCGGGTATCACAATCTTCAGATCAGTAGGAAAGGTCATTACCGACCTATCAGGCCAGTCAGCACTTGTAATGTGTATGATCATGATAGATATTACACCAAATGTGTAAGAGCGCTATCTTGCCGTGCTGCGCCGCTGATAAAGAATAACTTTTTACCATCTTAATCAACGACCTAATATTGTTCATGACATGACATGACTCACGTTGGCTTACTTCGTAAATAGCGACGTTAAAACCTTGTCGAAGCAATTGAACCCGTCATGGACTGAATAGAACCATAATTTGTTTTTGGTTTCAGATTATGTGACAACTGAATGTTCATCTCCTGTAAGTATACCAATACACAAGTGTCTAGGAATCATATATGACTTATGAAAATTGATTTAATTTCAGATCTTTAAAATACAAATGATTAAAGACATCGTCATAGAGGCTGTGGTTTAATACGATAATCGTCGTAGGTACTCGTAGATAATAAACATTTTTTTTAATTTGTAAATGATGTTGCAGGAGCTTTATAAAATATTTCTACTACCTATGTCGCTGGCAAAAAAGTCACGTTTAGAATTTTTTTTATTGAAAGTAAGCTTTTTCATAATTGTTGACATTTGAACACTTAAGTGATAAATATTTTTTATTGACAGACTACGAGAAGAAGTTTCTGCACCACAAAACATGCAAATATGCGAACCATAGAAACAACCTTAATGACAAAAACGTCACTAGAATCACCGCTACCACAACAGTTTACTTTACCAGAGCTGCTCAATGAATTCACAGAACAATATAATCCGGCATTGCAAAATACATCAACAATGCAAGATCCATCAGAACTCCTGGATCCAACAGCACAGCCATATTATCCATCTGCTTTGCAAGATTTCTTTGCATTGCAATATTCATCAGCACCACAAGATTCTGCAGCACAGAAACATTCGTTAGCCCTGCAATCAGTACTGCAAGATCCATCAGTACCGCAGCATTCATCAGAGACGCAATATTTATCTATACCTCGAGATTTTTTAGCACAGCAACTTTCATCAGCCGTGCAACATCCATCAGCAATGCAAGATTCTTTAACACTGCCTCATTTTTCAGCGCTGCTAAATACATCAGCACCGCAGCATTCATCAGACATGCAATATTTACCTATACCTCAAGATTTTTTAGCACAGCAACTTGCATCAGCCGTCCAACATCCATCAGCAATGCAAGATTCTTTAACACTGCCTCATTCATCAGCGCTGCTAAATACATCAGCCCCGCAATATCCATCAGCACCGCAAGAGTCAATAACACCGCAACATTTATCAGCACTGCAATTACTATTAGACATGCAGCATCCATCAATGTTGCAAGATTTCTTAGCTCAGCAACATTCTTCAGTATTGCGAAACCCATCTGCCCTACAACATCCATCAGTTCCATTAGACTCTTCGTCACAACAGCATTCAAATTTATTACATTATGTTTCAGCACCACAAGATTTATTGATACAGCAACAATCCTCAAGCTTGCAACATCCACCACTACCGCAAGATAATTTAACAGTACAACGACATTCATTAGGGCTGCAAGATTCATTATTACAGTTTCCATCAGCCCTGCAATACCCACCACCTCCTCAAGAACATTTGTTAGTACAACGACATTCATCAGCCATGCAATATCCATTAGCACAGCAAGATGTATCATTTCAGGAGCCATTAGCCCCGCAATATCCATCAGGACCACAAGAGTTAGTAGCACAGCACTATCCGTCGGCTCTACAATTTCCACCAGCACCGCTAGATTCATCATCACAGCAACATTCATCGACATTGCAATTTTTATTAGCACAGCCACATTCATCAGCAATGGGATATCTAATATCATTGCAAGATTCACCGACACTACAAGATTCATTAGCACAGCAATATTTGTCAGCACTGCAAAATCCATCAGCTCTTCAATATCCATTAGTACAAAAATATCCATCAACACCGCAGGACCCATCAGCATTACAAAATCCATCCGTATTACAGTATCCATCACCAGCGCTGCGAAATTTACCTTCGCTGCAGTATCCCGCAGTACAACAAGATTTGCTATTATTGCAAAATCCAATATCACCGCAAGTTTCATCAGCTCTGCCAATCCCTTCAGTATTGCAAAATTCATCTACACTGCAAGCTCCCTTAGTAAAGCAAAATCCATTAGCACAGCAACAATCAGCATCACCAGAAAAGTCATCAGTTGTCCAAGAAACTGCTCTGCAGGCTCCAATAGTATGGAAAACACGCAACGTTGAAAGCAGGCCAGACTCAAAAAGGCAAAATAAAGGGTACGGCTTTTTATTTTTTGAATTTTGTCAGGTAATTCTTGAAAATATCTGTGCTGTTGTTTTTTTAATGTAGACATCAGACGTTTGTGACGTCATTGCTATAGAAATTCCGAAAAATCTAATATTCTAAATTAATTCCAGAGTTGTTAGGCACTTCTCCCACCTCCGACGATAAATTGACAAATATATTTTACAGGAAGGCGATTACCGAGAGGCAAGCGCCATCAATTTTAGAGCAATTGAAAAAACAAAGCTCATTACTAATTATGCGAAGACAAGAAAACCTTTCATCTCATCCAACTACGAGCTCATATATATTGCTAAAACGTGAAATTTTATTAAAAAAAGGAAAAAAGATGTTGAAGATCTTAATGGGACCTAGGCCGATGAAGAAACCCATATTTGAACATGCGGTAGCCATGACCAACACGACCGCCAAATTTTTTAGCTGAAGGGTATGGAGAGTCGTTCAATAAAATCTGCAATTTTCTTACATATTACTTTGCCCCCATAAGCGTACAGCGACGGATCTTGAATTTTTTCAAGGCGGGGCAAAAACTGGAAAATGCCGCCCCGCCCGGCCAATTTTTAACCGACTTCAAAAAAAGGAGGAGGTTATCAATTCGAGTGATTTTTTTTTAATGTTTGTTACCTCAAAACTCCGTCATTTGTAAATCGATTAAAAATTTTTTTTTTAGTTCGGAAGCATCTACTTCCAGATTGGTCCCATAAACATTTTATCGAAATCGCTTCAGTAGTTTACGTCATAAATAAAAAAAATACTGAAATTAACGGTCATACATATTATCATCCACATATTATGTGGATGATAATAGGTCATCAATGTAAACGAAGCAAAAACCAAGTAGTTCCCTGAGACTTTTAAGTTGTTTTTTGGGGCTCCTTTGTGGGGATCTACCGTTTAGTGACCGGTAGCGTATATTACCACCACACATCTTTCCTGCTGTCTGGTAATCGGTTGATAATATCACCCACCACCCCATACATTTCATGCCATCTGGCGATCGGTTTGAGAATTGTACTACCCCGTATCTTTCTTGCCATCTTGCGACTGGTTATGAATATCACCACCTCATATCTTTCCGTGGGGTGAAAGTAATTGATCACTATATCGCTCTTTAATCTCGAGTGATTTAGTGCTTTATAATAAACTAGCTTTCCGCCCGGTGCTCCGCCAGCGTGGACTATGCGCATGCGAATTGGAATTCTGTCGTTTCAAAAATACGTCTCCTGGTCGTGTTCAAACCGGCACCGACGTCAAAAAAAAAATTCCTCTCTATTTACCATATTCCGCTATGAATTCACCTATTTGCTGTTTTACCCGTAACCACTACTTACTCGTGAACACAGCTTTAAAAAAATATTTCACCCTTTTTGAAGGCGGGTCAATTTTTTGTTAAAAATGTTTTATTGATATTTATCGTCTTATCAGAATTTCACTCATGAATATAGGCTTCCCAGAAAGAACGCCACAGCGACTGGTTTAGCGCTGCTCTGTCTGTGTTATATTTATCTCAGTGGTCAAAGTTGCATTAACGATGATTCGAATTCAAAGTTTGAATTTGCCGCCCGCGGCGTGGCCGCACCCCCCCTCCCTAGATACGGACCTGCATTTGCCTCTCCCTTTAAGGATTTCGTGAAAATTTTGGTAAAACGAAACCAAATTATTACAAAAAGGTTGTCGCCCTGTGGTGTAGCCTCTGCCAGCCCATAGACTTAATTTTTGTTCACTGATGACAGCATTTATTCTAGGACGACAGTGAAAAAAATTCTAAGTCTATGTGCCAGCCAATACTCAAACAAGTTTCTTTAAGAAAAAACATCTAAGCAGTTAGCTGTTCTAACTGCGGATTTTTTTCAAGTAAACTCAGTTAAGGCGACTACAGTACCCGATAAAGGCAGCACCCGATAAAGGCAGCACCCGATAAAGGCAGCACACATAGAATAGTGCCATCTCCGTCTCTAAACAGGCCTGGGCCGGCAGTGCGAACAGTGTCGATACACGAAGTTTACGGACTATGAAAGCGTGCGTAAGTAAAAACATGTTCGAAAGTTAGAAAAATGAGATTTATGGAAAGGTAACAGCTTAAATCGAAAAATGCGTTAACTACTTATCGAGAGTGTTCAATCACGAACATTTTGATAGCAAATTCAAATCAAATTCAAGTCATGTGCATTTTACTATCGTTTTTACAGCTTAAAAGATATACAATATTTGTATTTAGAGGTGACTTTGTGAGCTTTTTCTATCGAACCAAAAGTGCTGAATCATGTTTTCAGCAAACTACTTATCTAGTTTATGTCCTGAATATTACCGTGGTATTTATTATATTTTTTCTTCGATTTAATGCAGTGCGTCATGCTTATCTACGCATCATAAAATCGTAATTTAGGTGCTGTAGTCGCCTTAAGTAGACTAATTGACTTCTTTAATTTTTGAAATCTGAGTAAACAAAAGAACTTTTATGAATAACTTTTCCATTTTTTGCACCGTGTCCTAACTAACGCAACCCGTCGATCTATTTTGGAATAAAATAATAATTAAAAAATAAATGACCCGACAAAGACGTAAACAAGAAGTATTCTTGGTCAAATCTACATAAAAGGCACTGTCAACCCTGAGAGAGTTAAAAAATTAGCATTCCGCTCGGGACTTCGTTCCCGTGGGAATTCGGGAAAATTATGTAGCCTATGTTACTCATTGATAATGAAGCATCCTGTTAGGTGAAAGAATTTTTGAAATCGGTCCAGTAATTTTAAATTTATTCGTTATATACAAAAATACAATTCTTTCCTTTTTATAATATTAGTGTAGATAAAAAAATCAATGACCCGACAAAGACGTAAACAAGAAGTATTCTTGATTAACTACATAAAAGGCACTTTCATCTCTTAGAGAGTTGATTTAAAAAAAAAAATACCGCTCTTTCTTTTAAAATATCAGCTATTGGAAAATAGTACGCAGTCGAAATGTAGGGGGTGATTCACTCCACGAAACTGAACTACTTTCCCAAAATATTTCTTATAAGAAATTCTCAAAAAACATTGAGTCTCATAGAGGCAAATCTCAGTTGATTTACCTCTACGAGAAGTCAATTTTTTCGCACAAAAATCGCACAATCGCACAAGTTGTATGGAGAGGCGATATAAAAATGTATTTGTTGACCTACTTTTTTTTTAAATTATAAGATGGGTTAACTCTTGACTTCCATCTTGACCATAAGGTCAAAGATGAGGTCGACGATGGAGCGAGTTAACCCAGAAAATGCCAATAAAGGCACTGGTGCTCCCACGCACCGACGGAACACAGCAAGCTGTTTGGCGTCGGACTTCGGTAGGAGGGTGGTCACGAATCAGACGGCCCTTTACAGAGCCTACCACACCGCATGAGACCATAGGACGACACCTCCGATTCAGAAAAAAATGGAGTGTCGTTCCCTTGAGAACGTTGTTCAATTTCGTGGGCTTTATTCACATCCTCAATTTAGTCGGTTGGTCGTCCAAAATGTATGGAACTTCATACGAGGATCCAGTGATTTCTAGGAAATTTAAAGTATTGGGTAAGTATAAATAAATAAATATACAGGGCTTTAGGTATCTCTCTTTCAACCTCTCGGGTGGTTAATCAGTCCATGAAACTGAACATCTTCCCCAAGGAACATATGTCAAAATACGAAAAAAAAATTTTGATCTCCCATACAAAATGCGCTATATGCTGATGAACAACTTCCCCAAGGAATACGGTCGAAATACGAAAAAAAATTGTGTTCCCATACAAACTTCATCAGTTCATCAGCATATAGCGCATTTTGTATGGGAACACCAATTTTTTTTTTCGTATTTCGACCTATGTTCCTTGGGGAAGTTGTTCAGTTTCATGGACTGATTAACCACTCGAGAGGTTGAAAGAGATTTACCTAAAGCCCTTCATATACATTTCATAAGTCATATTCAATTTTCAGCATGGCCTATAAAATGTTTGTAGTCACATAAATTAAGTAGGTATAACCATGCATTTTACCTTCTCTGTAAAATACATTTATGTAGTGTAAGTAAATACCTGTATATAGGTTAAATTTACATAAATTGTTTTCAGCCAGATAGATCCACAAAAATAATTGAACAATGGACAGTAATTTTGTATATAGTACTTACTTAATGAGTGAGTTGTTTTATTGAAAATCCTTACCTAAATTACTATGGAGAATGGGCGGTTGCGTCCCCAGTGTTGTATGATATTGTGACATATTTAATTTAAAAGTTCATAATAATAGCTTCATTTCTTTATATTACACCCACAGTGAGACTCGTGCAGGTAAGGAACTATAAACCATTTTATCGTTCACTAGCTTTCCATCTGACTCCAGTGCTGTATAAGAATGTGACATATGTCATTTTAAAGGTCATCACAATAGCTTGATTTCGTTATACGACATCAATAATGTGACTCCTGCAGGGAAAGAACTAAGAAACATCTAATCGTAAACTGAATCGATTTTAAATTATTTTTTTTCATTCGTTTGCAGTGGCGTATAAGGCTGTGCATACGTCATTTAAAAGGTCATAATAATGACATCCACAACAAGACTCGCGCAGGGAAGGAACTATAAACCATTTTATCGTACACTAGCTTTCCATCCAACTCCAGTGGTATATAAGAATGTGACATTTTATTGTATACTGACAGGACTACCCTCCTGCCGAAATCCGACGCCAAACAGCTTGCTGTGTTCCGTCGGTGCGTGGGAGTACCAGTGCCTTATGTGCATTTTCTGGGTTAATTCGCTCTATCGTCGACCTCATCTATGACCTTAGTCAAGATTGAGATCAAGAGTTAACCTATCCTATGATAAAAAAAAAAACATGTGTCATTTCAAAGGTAATTTAGCTTGATTTCATTATACTACATCAATAACGTGTCATTTAACAATTAACGTGGCATAATAATAGCTTTCCTAGCTTTCCATTCGACTTCAGAAGTGTATTAGGTTATGGCGTATGTCGTTGAAAAGGTCACACTCGTAATAATAGCTTTATTTCATTATATGACACCTACAACGTGACTCGTGCAGAAAATGAACTATGAACCATTATATTGTATACTGACTTAATTTTGATTTTATTAGTCTGATCAGTTAGTAGTTGCGTATAAGATTGTGATAAATGTTTTTTTATAAGTCACAATGATGGCTTCATTTCATAATAGGACACCCACTACGAGACTCGTGCAGGAAATGAACCGTTTTATCGTTACTGATTTTTGATCCGATCTCAGTGGTGTATTTCCTGCTGTTGCGGCGCTGATTGAGCATGTTTCATGCCAGAGGGCGCACACGTCATTCGTCCATCAATATTTTTACTTAACGGCTACATTGTAGTCGTCGTTAATAAACTATGTTTTTTTCGAAGCGCTTCGTTTTTTCTTTAAGTGAACCAGCTTTACCATCTACCTATGCAGAATTCACAACAGTAGCTACAGCTGATCCACCTGAACGAGTCTCGTTACCGGTGTCATTTATTGAATAAAAGCTACTCGTATTGTTGTGACCTTCAAAGAGACATATATGAAACTCAAACTCAAAATATCTTATCTTAATTTTATAAAACATTCAGGATATTACTTAAAATAAGTCAAAATTACATTAAACACATGTAAACTGACATACTACTGGCAAAGGATCAAGATGTAAGAATGAAAATTGAATTAGTGTAAGATACAATTATTTATAGTTCGTTCCCTTACGAGTCTCGTTGTTGGTGTAACATACTGAAATTGGCCTTCAAAATGACATATGTCACAACATTATACACTACTGGGGTCGGATTAAAAGTCAGTATAAGATGAAACGGTTCATAGTTCATTATATGCACGAGTCTCGTTATGGGTGTCATGTAATAAAGTAAAGCTATTATTATGTATGACCTTTAAAATTACGTATGTCAAAACCTTATATGCTACTGCTAAGTAATCAAATAAATTGAGTTAAAATCCAGTCAGTTTACGACTAGATGTTTCATAGTTCATTCCCTGTAGAAGTCACGTTATTGGTGTTTAATAACGAAATCTAGCTATTTTTATTACCTTCAAAATGACATATGTTACAACCTTATACACCACTGGGGACGGAACAAAATGCAAGAATCAAAATCGAATAAATGTATCACAAAATGGTTCGTAGTTTACTCCTTGAAAAAGTTCCGTTGTTATGGCACAACAATAAATGAAGGTATTGTCATACCCTTCAAAATGACATATGTCACATCTATAAACTAAAGTTCATAAGGAGAATGGGTCATACAATTTTGCCCATTCTCCTTTAGTACTTCTCTCAATAAATTAATAACAGATAAAAAATCTGGAAATTTCAGCTGGTTTTTTAGTGATTTATCCATCAAAACAACATTTTGAACCGGTGAGTTGAGAAAGGAACTCAATTTTTTTAACTATAACAATGATTTATTGATTTAAATTACTGTTTATCCGCTATTTTTCTGTTTCATTCTTAAGCATTCTAAAATACTTAATTAAGTACATTTAATACGACTAATAAGATGGTTCGTGGTTTTATTACACGAACAAAGAACTACTCGACAATTACATTGTATTAATAATAAGTATTATTTATTTTAAAGAGTCAAGAAAAAATAAAGCAAGACTACTAACCAGGATTTTTTTCTGTTTCATTTATGTAGTTATCACCAGACTATTGTGTTTTGGCTAAGTTTTGTAATCATTCGAGCATCGCTGTTTGCGGAAAAGAACAGAATTCTACAGAAACAAGAAACTTTTTGGATGACTGTGACTTATATGAGGTTAATTGCGACGAAAATAAAAGTAAGAACAATACGTTATTTATTCAATTTTAATTCTAATAGAATAGAGAATAAAAAAAAATCTTTATTTTAAAGGACATTCAGGATGCCACTTAAAACAAGTCAAGATTCCATGTAATACTTACAAACAAACATTAAAGATTAAATAGAACCTACACTCCTATCTTGTTATCTTTCCACATACCGTTCTTACATCATTTAATTTCAAATAAGATGCGGGAACGCCTACTACATACAATAATTGTATACAACAAGTGATTTAATCAATCTAGTTATTCACATAAATCCACCATCGATCGGATTGAAACAGGCTATTCTATGTAGCCATCCCATATTCAACATTCTTAGGCGTCGGCACTAACCTCATTTTCCTTTACAGAATATAAGAAATATCAATGCCCGAATGATGTAAGTATTTCACAAAACAATATAATTTAACAAAACCTCTGCATTTTACGATAACATCAATTTATTTTAACAGGTCAATACAACTGCCGCAACTATCTCAACCACAACTACGTCGCCAACCACAACAACAACAACGACAACGACGACGACGACGACAACAACAACGACAACAACCACAACAACCCCGTCAACTACAACAACTCTGTCAACAACGACAACGATGGCCACAGCTTCTCCCCATGGAAACTGCACGAGACATCATCACAATTTGAGATAACATGACAATTTGAGATAAATAAAGTTTGAAATTTTATTTTTACTTCTATACCTTTCGATCTATTCTACGTGAAAAAGCGTATAACTTAATAAGGATGTCATAGGTCGGGATCGGCCTGAGCATTTCATCTAGAACTAGGACCCGTCAAATCGTTCAACGTTAAACATTTATTGATCGAAACATACTGGGGCATATCGATTTAACATAACATAGGGCGACTTTAAATTAGCTAACTGATTCTCGTCATGAAACTGAACAACTTTTACCAAGGAACTCCCAAAGCATTTTGCAACTTTCCATACTAAGGCAATCAGCTAATCGCACAAGTTGTAGGAGGAGGCAATTATTTTTCCTTAGGCAAAAAAGGAAAGTGGTTCAGTTTGGTGGGCTGGTTCACGTCCTTATATTCTGATTCATAATTAATTCAATATTTAATAGTTTATGATAACTTTTTCCCAGAACAATACTGTAGAAGCCTTAGTTTTTTATTACTGGGCAGAGTAAGTAAATATATTATTGTAAGGAAAATAGCATTTTGTTTTGGAAACCTATTATAATTATGTCTTCGTTGAACTTATCTTAGTACTTTTTTACAGGATAGCCAGAAAGGCATAGTACATCTTTATATTCTGTTGAGTATATCATAGTAACAGTAGTTTGTACAATTTATTTTTTATTTTTCATAGATAACTACTGCAATAACTCTACAATTAATAATTTTGTATGACCCCCGACATTCGATTACTTATAACTTTTGAGCGGCTAAACCGATTTTGATTAAATAAAGCTAAGAACTATTTCAATTACGTCAGCTTTCTAACTAAAAAAACCGCAGCGAAATCGGTTTATTCGTTTAGGAGCCACGATGCCACAGACAGATAAAAAGATACACATTTCAAACTATAACACTCCTCTTTTTTGTCGGAGGTTAAAAAAGTGATAAAAATTTAGTTCTGAAACAGTGACTCAGTTTTATGTGTTTTTCTAGTGTAACCTAATTTAAAGTCACATGTCGAACGATGTGACTCGTAGAACTTCGATTTCGATTAAGTACTTAATAAGATTTATATAAGCACATGAAAACTGAAAAAAACAAAATGTCAATCCATATCATACGACAGGCATTATACAATGAATATTTATTTTTATGGAATTTATTTAAAAAGTGAGTTATTAATTTTGTCTAACTGTCGGACATGTTGTTTTTATTTATCTGTATGAAAATATTTATTACATTATGCGGTTACGCTGATGAGTAAAGACGAGGCAAATAGATTTTTGTCGCCAATAAAAGGAATAGTAGATTAAGCAACGAGGGGATAAAACAGTGTATTATGTCACGGGCAGCATATTGAATTCTGAGCGAAATGAAGGATTCTTTTCTCAGATTTATTTTAAAAACTTACAACAAAACAATTAATTAATTCGCGATAAAAATCACAGAAAAACCACCGACGACGTTTTCCTTTACATTCCATAACATATGATATTTAGATCCGTAGGCAAAGTAAATCAAATAAAAACTTGGCTGTATGTCAATAGCTAAGACATACAGCCAAGTTTGTATGCTAAATATTTTTAATAAAAGTAAAGTCTCTTTGATGTGTCAAATTTTATAGTTAAAATCTACTTGGACCAAGGAAGTTAAGCCTTCAGCAGCCTTGTTTTCTTTCGAAATTATTTTTGATAGAAGTTTTTGTTGACATTTTGGCGTTCCAATGTCATTACTACCCAAAGGAAGTTCCATACAACTTTATTTCCCTTGAGCTTTAATGGCTTACTTTAAAATAGAGAATACTTGACGTATATTTGTATAATACGTGCTCCAGATGCAGGTGGTGTATAAACCAAATTTTATTTGCTGCCCGCATTCATTCGGTACAAATCCGTGAAAAGTCACTCCAAAGTGGCCACACGGGAAATGAATATAAATAGTACGGCATTTTATGGATTGTTGCAGTGTGAAAGCGGATGTGTGAAATATTTATAACTGCCATACCTCCCACCTGCCATACCTGTCCGCCTAGTTGCAATGAATACGGGAAGAGGGTGTGGAGTCATATAAGTTTTACCTCATATCCTAAACCACATTCCAAAATAATTAAGTCAAGAACTTGCTAGCATGAAACCAAACCAAATTAAAGTACATTAAAAAAATATTTTATTGAGGGTAAATATGTCACTCCGACACCCGCAAACTTAAATAATTGTTAACAACAACATATATATAATTTCATTAAAAAAATTTATGTACTTATTTTTTCTATACCTAAAAAAAACTCCTAATAGACTCCCTAGGGGGCAATAATCTAGCTGTAAGTAGATTTTCCTACCTTTGAAATTAATTTAATAGTAGTTTTTTGGAAATAAATAGTTTAAAAAAAAGCTGATGCCCGCAACTTGTTTGCGTGTCACGTTTCTTAAAAATACAGACTACATAACAGCTTATTAGGTAAAAAATTTTTGGTTCGATTTTTGAAAACTGTTTATCGGCAAAATTTTGAGCTGGAACAAAAGCCACCACTATGCTTAGATATTCATTAAACTCCATCCAGTATTTGCACGCGATGCTTTCAAATATCTTTAATGCATAGATTTTTTGGGACTTACGACCTTATAATAGTTTCGATAGATGCTATAAAACTATACTATAATAGATAGGTGGTATTTGTGACTGGCGTATAATTTCAAGTAAACGTTTATTTTTATTTCAGCTTGTTTATTATTATTGATAGTAGTTTATCCTTCAGACCAACATTCAGAAAACGTAAGTTAAAAATAGGACTAAAATTAATTTTCCACCAAAATACATAATCTGAATGTTTAGTTTTATTTCGAAAGTGATATTTTTTTTCTTTATTCATTAGCTCTTTTGTTTATACAGGGTGGCCCAGCGGGCGACGTCCCGTGCCAGGGGGCATTCAGATCTCCCCCATAAATGTTCCGCAATTTTTTGTAGTTTACAAGTTATTACACATTTAATGACTTTTTCGATACAGTGTAACAACTTCTAAACACCTAAAAATCGCGGAACATACATGGGGGTGATTTAAACCTGGCACGGCGCATCCAAATTTTCTTTTGGACGTTGCCCGCTGGGCCACCCTGTATTTAATGTAAACCTTATATTATTTGTAAGCAGTGCTTCTCATTTTATTTAGGTAAAGCCGAACAATTGTGATTTATCTCAACTATGTAACCATACTGGTATTGCTGTTTGTGGAAAAGAGCAGAATTCTGGAGGTCTCAGAAACTTTTTAGATGAATGTGACATGTTTGAGGCGAATTGCGACGAAAATAAAAGTGAGAGTTAACTTTTTGTTATCTTTTTTAACTCTTTGTTTTAGTGAATTTTGACCTCATACGGTAATCAGTCGTGGATAAATAAAATAAAAATTATCAGGTTTCGGATAAAGATAGACAGATATATAAAAACTTTATTTTAACACAGTTAACAACTGATCATCATAGAAGATGATTTACTCCTTTGTGAATTATCATTTTCATCATTTTGCTTCATCATCATCATCATCATCAGCCTGTATTTTGCTTAAGTTTACTTATTTCTCATTTATTTTTAGACAGAAAAAAATTAGAGAACCCAAACATTTTGATGTAGAGAATTATATGTTTGATTCACAGATTATACAATAGTGCAAGAAAAATGTCCTGAAAACGTGAGTAATACAGAAAAGGAGTAATTTTATGATATAAAAATAAAGAAACTAGTATTGAAAAGACAAGACGGCCAATTTCATAATAAACATAACTGTACATTTACAGGTTACTACGACCACAAAAACTGATTCGACGACCTCAACTACAACAATCACTACTACTACAACTCCAACTACTACAACAATTCCAACTACTACTACGACAACCTCTAATACAACAACGACGACCCCAAAGACCACTACAACTACCATAACTTCTACTACGACGACCCCAATAACTACTACTACGACTCCAACAACTACTACGACAACCTCAATAATAACAACGACGACCCCAAAGACCACTCCAACAACTACTACGACGACCATACAAAATACTACGACAGCCACAACTACTACTACGACAGCCCCAAAAACTACTACAGTAACCCAAAGTACTACAGCTCCAACTACAACATTAACAACTACTACAAATAAACCAGTAACTACAGCCCCAAAATGTACAAGGCATCATCATTCCAGCATCGCACCACCAACAACGACAAACAAAACGACAATTTCTACAACAATCACGACATCCCCGACGACACCTCTAACGACAACCCCTTCAACGACCAAAGCTACAACCACTACAGCGTCATCAACGACTCCATCAACAACGACAACAACCACGCCTACAACTACATCATCAACGACCCTATCATCAACGACAACCACAGCAACAAGTACGCCTATAACTACATCATCAACGACGCCATCAACAACGACAACCACAGCAACAAGTACGCCTACAACACCGGCGACAACACTACTGACAACAATGTCGTCATCGACAACAGGAACGACAGCTACAACTACACCGACCACAATACCACCGACAACAATGTCAACGACAACGACAGTTACAACAACAACGATATCGACAACACACGACGCTTGTGCCAACTCAACATATCCAGCTTATTGTAATAGGCCGAAAACGTGGGAGACTACAGCCGTAGGGGAAACAAGAGATTTTTTCCAAATAATGAGAGAAAAATATGGTCGCAGAGCCAGACTTATGAAAGACACCACACATTTTTCACCTAATCTCAAAGCATATAATTTTGCTAACTATTATGTGAATAAACATCGCAACGGGATCCAACAAGGACAACGATTTAAAAGGGGGCGACATGTTGATAGTTTTTATTAACTCTCATTTTATGGTAGTTGGGTAAACTTTTGGCTTCAGTCGCAGGCTTGCGCTTAGAACCCTGATGAGGTCAAAGATGGAGCGAAGTTACACAAAAAGTGATTTAATTAGATACCAATTGTATAACTCCGAAAGTATCCAGAGAGTTCTGGACCATACAAAGGTCCTAAGATGCCTTGATGAAAATGGTTCAAGATTTTCATCAAGAATATTACATACCGTCAAACGAAATGTCGTGAGATACGCCAGGACCCTGCAACACGACGAACGAAATCTATTTTAATATTTTAATCACAAGCACCAATGGGGATACCTATCAATATTAAATGGTGTCTAAATTGCTAAAGAAAGGCCAGTTAATAAACTAGACACAGATAACATGATGACAAGATCAAGAACTTCGATTGCTGCGGCAAGCAAAGCGCCAAAACTGAATCTCACTACAATATGGTAAAACTTGCTTAGCACAAATGCATTTTAAGCTTACACTTACCTTGACAGTACACTTTGCCATAGAAATTGCTGGATTATTTTATAGGTGGGTGCATGGCGAAGCTGATTTACCTATACTAAAAATTAAAAAACTTGACATGAAAATGTCTGTGAGTTTTTAGAAGCGCAAATCTATATCACAGCCACTGTCGACAAAATACCTTATCCGTTCAATGCTGTGGCCCAGCTATAAAATGGCGGGGACTTATGAGTGATGAGCTGATGACATTAAATAATAATAAACAGCCATTAGTTGCGTATTTTTACAACTTGGTGGATTTCATTTCACAACTTACATCATGTATCGTGCAGCTTTTTTTATATTTAACAAATGATGCATAAAAAGAAAGCAAATAGTAACTCAAATACAAGTTTAATTGATATTTTATTTGTGCTATTATTAGCATTCATAGACGTCCGTGCCCTTGTCTAGATTAAATTTTCTTGTTAATATTTGCTTAAAATAATAAAGCTTTATATAGTTCTATATTCCCACCCGGGACTTCGTTCCCGTGGGAATTTCAAAAATGAATTTTACACACTATACAAACATAACTTTCTCTTGAATCACTCCGTCCATTGGTGAAAACTGTATAAAATCCGTTCAGTAGTTTTTGAGTTTATCCCGTTCAGACAGACAGACAGAGCGGCGGGAGACTTTGTTTTATAATATAGTATGAAGTATTATATGATGATGATGATAATACTAAACTCTACATACTTAGTAGTTTACGATTTTTAAACAACTATCATTAACATATGTATGTGTATATTTTTGAAGCTATACAATTTATTCATATAAATAGAGTCACAACACCTTAAATAAAACAGATAGATAGATACTTCGCAGGGAAAAACAAATATTTACATCTTACAATCAAAAGGTGTGTTAAAAAAATACATCATCAAGCAAGCAAGACTACGAGCGGGGTCGTAGTGTATACTATAAATGTAATATGTATACATAAACGTATCTAAAGAGGCCTAGAAGTTCCCACTCGATCGTGTGAGTGAGTAATAATTATGTTGTATATGCCATGCCGGCGTCGGAGCTAAGGCCTTGTTTATGCAAGTTGCACTGAACTTGACCCTGTATTCGATAACTAGATTAATAAGGTTAGAAATGTTGCTTGGCAACAAGAAAACGTGTTTCGACATTTTGGTACGTCAATTTAACGAATAAAAGGCATTGTTAGTGACATTTTTTCTAAGCTTTCCCCTGGTTTAACTGCCTTGCTGGGCATTCCAAACAGTCACTCTTCTTTCATGTTACTCATCAAGTTATCTCGCTGATAATATTACACAAAGAGAAGTACATGTTACACCATGAAGTCGCACCTAACATGGTCAAAGAAATTACTTGTAATTATAATGGTACGCCGCATAAAAACAACATATTACGAGCAGCCGCGGAAGACTCCCGCCGATAGTTGTCAACGGTCCAGAAAGACTTAAAAGAGATAAAAATTTACGCCGATACTCTTCGATCAACAATTATCAAACTCGTTCGATACTACTCAAAACTGGTAAAGATGGAGGAAGTGGACAACTCTAGATGATGGGAATTGATTAAGGACAAAAATACTAAACTACTTGTAGTTTATTTTAAGAATAATGAAGGCGTGGGTGAGTTTTTTTAAAGAATGTTTCCATAACGACATGTGTTGCAATAATTTTATTTAAGTCACGTATCGTGTGCTTCGTGATGTGAAGTAGTTAAAAAATTAAGCGATTCTAGCAAAAGCTAGTTAAGCATGGCATGGTGCGGTTATGTTCAGAGATCAAGTACGATTTAATAAAATTTGAATGGCTAAAAATGGATGGAGACATGTTAATACTTGGGCGGAAATTTGAAAAATTGTTCTCTGAGTGATAAAAGTATGAAATTTTTACCATGCTTAGGGGATACCATAGCGATTATTTTAAGATGTGGAGGCAAGCTGGATTTGACCCCTATTGCATTTTAGACGTCAAATTGTAATTTCGCTGACGTTTTACTCCGTTTTATGTATTTTTATGAATCCACTTTGGAGGGGTATTAGAAATCTACATATGAAAACACATATACACATTACCTGCTTTCCAATGACACCTAAATCATCAAAATCGGTTCAGTAGTTTAGGCAGGAGCTATAATCGCTGTGGTATCCCCTATAATAAGCATGGGAAAAAATCACGCTTTTATCACAATGAGAACAATTTTAACGAAAACGTTCAATTTGCCGCCCCACTATCCACTATTCCCTTTGGAAAAAGAAAATAATTACATAAAAATTAAGATACTTACTCATGTTTTGCACGTCAAGTTCAATTTAGGGAAACCTGTAATTGGCCTCATGTTAATTTAACGTCTGTTTAGATAACTCTCTTTGTGTTGTGCTGTTAGTTTTCTGAAGACATGTGTATTACGTTTAACACAATCTTATATAGAAAATTGGAGGTCCTGACTCACTGACTCATCAACGCCAAGTTAAACTTTTGGAACTAAATAGCTGAAATTGGGCACGAATGTTTGTTTATTTATCTTAGACAAGGAATACACTCAATACACTCACCGTGTGGTGATCGGTTGAGAATAATACCGTCCGATCTCTTTCCGTGAGTGTCGTAAGAGGCGACTAAGGAAACACAAATGACACCTGCCTCCTACTAATCCATCCCAGGCAACGAACTTCATTTTTTTCCGATTTCCGAAAATTGAGGATGTGTAAAGCCCACGAAATTGAACAACGTTCTCAAGGGAACGACACTCCATTTTTTTCTGAATCTGAGGTGTCCTATGGTCATGTGGTGTGGTAGGCTCTGTAAAGGGCCGTCTGGTTCGCGACCACCCTCCTACCGAAGTCCGACGCCAAATAACTTGCTGTGTTTCGTCGGTGCGTGGGAGTACCAGTGCCTTTATAGGCATTTTCTGGGTTAACTCGCTCCATCGACCAGTTTGGTCTAGTGGTAGTGGCGCTGCCTCTTGATCGACGGGCCCTGGGTTCGATTCCCAATCGGGGCAAACATTTGTGTAATAAGCAAATGTTTGTCCTCGGGTCATTGGTATTTGTGTTTGTCTTTATGTGTGTTCCGAGGGACCCACGACACAAGGGAAAACCTTAATGTGGGCCTTTGAGTGTGTAAAGTTTATTATGTTTATTATTTATTATTATCGTCGACCTTATCTTTGACCTTGGTCAAGATTGAAGTCAAGAGTTAACCCATCTTATAATAATAAAAAAAGTAGGTCAACAAATACATTTTTATATCGCCTCTCCATACAACTTGTGCGAAAAAAATAAGGATAGATTTTACGAAATTCCCACGGGAATAAAATCCCGGGCATCCTGTAGTTCGTCTATGATCAATTACAAAGTTGAAACGCAAAAGTTGGCACTCTCCTCATAGATTATTTTTCTCTAATTTTTAGGCGGTAATTTTCTCTATGGTGTACACAGAAAGTTCTCAAAAATTCTCTCTCCCGACAAACCCACACAATTTTCGAAGTAGGTACAAAACATTTGTAACATGTTTGTATTTATTTAATTTAACAAAAAATTGTTCCCTTATTTTCATTTTTAAAGGGGTATATGTCAGTTTTATCTAGTTTAAGTTAGTTTATCTAAATAAAGCTCGTAGGTTGGGTAAATAACTTGGGTATAGATAGGTATCTACATTTACTGTAGGAGTTTTATCCGTAACCTTTTTACATACTCGTTGATGAACACGCGAGGGACAAACTCTTTCATTTTTTTGATTGTGTTGCGTTAGTATAAGTTATTCTTATTACAATAAATACTCTGAGGTCAATGCGAATAATTTTAAAATCATGTATTACCTTACGTACCTCACATTAATTTAATAGCTGCTTGATAATTTAAGAATTAACTGCACTTACACTTTTATTTTAATTGTCTTATGCACGTACCTACACAAGCGAGCACGAGACCTTGATCCAGATTCCTGGATAAATTACTGTTAGTCTACTTTATCATGTCATTATGGTGAGTCGAGTCTTTAAAATACAGATGCTGTGTAATGTATATGTATAGTACTAGACGAAAATATAGAAGGGTGCCGAACGTTACAAAGATACTTAATTAGAAATCTATTTGTAGTTTCACGTTGTCCAGTAAACTCGCTACACTCATCATTCAATTTGACATAGCCTACTTTGCTAGTTCTTGATTTGATGATTTTAAATTGTAATAAAACTTTGCTCACTTGTGTAAGAAATAACAGTTTTTCTATTTCCATTAGCAAGTGATCACCAAAGCCACACCTGCATCTGATGACACCTTACAGCACGTGTGCGTCTGACCAATCTTTTTTTGAAACCCTAGCGAATGAATGAATTTAGATAAAAATAGTTGCATTCGGTTTAAACATTTCTTATAGAGCTAAAACTTTTACAACAACCAAAAACTGGATCACTAAATCCAGAAGTGCAAATAAAATGGCAAAGCCCAAATTTCAAAGAACCATCTCTGTTATAATATTTTTAATAATATTACAATTTAGTTAAGAATTTCTAGTTAAAAATACCAACTAGCCGAAAGAAAATATCTAAGCAAAGGTGAGTCGCATGTGAGTCGCCGGGTTATTGCAGCGGGTGATGACGTCGGCTTTTGAGTATAGGTGGAGAGTTTATCTCCGAACAGTATTTAAGGATTCATAATTTTCCATGTTAAAAACGTATGAGTCACCGACTTCAAACAACAATAGTTTGCAAAAAGTAGATAACTACACTGGGCGTCAAAAATAAGTAGTACAGTTTTAAAATTGCGATTTCTCCCAAACTATAAAACTTAGACCTTTGAAACAAAAAAGGTTAAAAAGAAAATTTAATCTTATTCAATAAAAACTTCATGCATTATAAGAACTTATAATGCTTGACTTTAAAAAAAACGAATAAATAAAAACACTTTTTTTAAACTGTTGAAAGGTGTTGTCTTACTTAGGATTTTTGTGTTTGACACATTCGCTGCTGATAAAGCAATTGTAATTGAAAAGCATAGGTATCTTCAGAGAGTAAATTTGACTAATCATGCCTCTTTCACCAGAAGAATGTGCAAGAATCTTAGCTTTTCTCGAAGTGGGCATCAGTATGCGTCGTACTGCAAGGAGGGTGGGTGTAACTTTAAGAACGGTTCAGCGAGTAAAGCAAAGGTACGAAGAGACTGGAAACCATCTAAGGAGACGAGGTAATGGCAGACCCAGGTGCACAAGTACCCGAGAAGATCGCTTTATTGTTTCCACTGTGTTAAGAAATCGACACCTTAATGCAGTTGAGGTTCAGCAACAGCTTCTTCGGACCCGAACAGACTACATCAGTGAGAGTACAGTGAGAAGAAGACTTGCTGAAGCTAACCTGAAGCCTCTAAGACCAGCAAATGGCCCCAAACTTGAGACAGAGCATCGCGTAGCAAGACTACGCTACGCCCGTCAACACGTACAATGGGGCGAAGAAGAATGGGCTAGAGTTTTATTCACAGATGAGTCTCGATTCTCTTTATACACTTCAGATGGACGGCGGAGAGTCTACAGACGACCCGGTGAGCGATACATTCAAGCTTGTATCTCGGAAAGAGTCCAATATGGCGGGGGCTCTGTACACGTATGGGCTGGTATCTCTTCAGAGAGTCGCACAGAGCTTGTGGTAATAGAAAATGGGACTTTGACTGGTGAAAGATATGCCTCGGAGATCCTCAACGAGTATGCAGGGCCATATTTAATAAATATGGGTGATGGAGCCATCCTAATGCATGATAACGCCCGGCCACACACTGCTCACCACGTACAAGAGTACATTCAGGAGGTTGGCATCAACTTGATGGCTTGGCCATCGAGAAGCCCAGATCTCAACCCGATTGAACACGCCTGGGATGAGCTTGGGAGGCTAGTCAGAAGGCGCAGTCCACCTCCTGCCACACTCAGGGCTCTAAAACATGCGCTGATAGAAGAATGGGAAAATATTCCCCAACACCGCCTCCGAAACTTAGTGTTCAGCATGCCAAACCGGATCCAAGCTGTAATTAGAGCCCGAGGCGGCAACACAAGTTATTAAATTGTGAAAAAGTTCCAAAACGTGAAAATTAAGTGGTTGACATATCGTTAAAAATTGATACTTTTTAGTATTTATCTTAATTTTAAGTTTGAAACTTTATTCATGCCAAATAAAATATAACTTTAATAAACTTCGTTAAGTTTACTATAAACTGCTTTTTATTTCATAAGTGTAACTACTATAGTTTAGGAGTAATTGCAATTTGAAAAGTGTACTACTTATTTTTGACGCCCAGTGTAGTATCAAAAAATAATAAATTTATTAAGTTCCAATAGTTTCAGGATTGTGTAGGGGTAAGTCCTCTGAAGAAGTCTTCTAACTATACTCTATCTACCTACTAAATTCGGGGCCAGTTATTAGGACGCCAGCTTTTTGATGGGTCCCAACTGTTAAAATCTTTATGTTATTCAATAATATTCAATAACAAAAGTCTCGCCTACTTGTTTTTTTCTTTTCAGTTTTTATTAAGCAGTTGGGTTTTTTATTTTTTTTATTAATTTATTTTATATTAAAATTTTTAGTTAGGGTCACATATTTATATTTGTTTATTTATTTCTCATTAGCTGTATATAATATATCTTACTTGCATAAAAATTTAACAATTTCCGCATTAAAAGCCTCGCGTCAGATCGTCAGATGTCACGTGACCGTGATCGAAAATGCGTAGGATAGGGTTACTACCTTTTTTGAAGTGAAAACTTCTTTAGCAGCGTTGTGTACTTTGAAGTATGGGTGGAAATCCGGACGGATAGCAGCCCTATGGTAAAATTATCTCTGTGACAGATGTCAACGATGTCACATAGTGCGCAAATACCGATAGACTATTTTGGTCGAGTGAAAGAGTTGTCAGATTGTAAGCAACAGGTCGAGGGTTCGAATCCTGAGAGAATAACTGACTCTTTTTGTGTATTTTGTTTTATTTCCATATTAATTAATGTTCAAGTTTTCAGTTCTGCCGGCACTCCCGGAGTGCAACCCGTCGTTTTTTTTCGTATTTTGACCTATGTTCCTTGGGAAAGTTGTTCAGTTTCATGGACTGACCACCCGAGAGGTTGAACGAGAGATACCTAAAGCCCTGTATATATACTAGCTATTTCCCGCGGCTTCGCTCGCGCAAAGAACTTTTTTAGTTAAATCGCGCAACACGATTTTTTTGGTTTACAGTGGTACTTTAAAGAATGAAAATTGTTTTTATCATTCTCTTGTGGCACTTGTTATTGTGAAAAAATTCTGTAGTCTAGGCGTCTAGGCGTTAATGAAGCAGAAAATGATGCATCACCTTGCATTTTTAATTTTGTTTAACCCATTTCGGGCCCTCAAGGGATGATTTTACAAAAATCGCGAAACACGTGTCATTTTATTGTTTCAAGGCATATCTTCACGAAGTTTCGAGTCAAAATATTAAAAAAAAATGTTTTCTTCATACAAACTTTAAACCCCATTTCACCCCCTTAGAGGTCGAATTTAGAAAAATCCTTTCTTTTTCTTTGCATTAATTATAAAAGAAACATTTGTTTTTAGTCCAAGGGCTTTGGCTGGGCGTTGATGAATCAGTAAGTGATTCAGGACCTTGTATTTTTAATTTGGTGTAACCCATTCCGAAATCTTAGGGCATGATTTTCGAAAAACCAAGAAACATTTGTTCATTTATTTGTTTCAAGGTATATCTCCACAAAATTTCGAATCAAAATGTCTAAAACAATGGTTTTCTGCATACAAACTTTAAAACCCCATTTCACCAACACAGGGCTTTAATTTCGAAATATCCTTTCTCAGTGCTTCTCTACTTTATAAGACACCTTTTTGCTAAATTTAGCCTTCTTGGTCTAAGGGTTTAGGCTGGGCGTTGATGAATCTGTAAATTATTCAGAACTTGCAATATAATTCTATTTAATCCGTTTAGACCCCTTAGAGCAGGGGTTCCCAACCTTTTTTTGTCTACTGCCCACTTTAAGAATAAATTATTTTTTAACGCCCCCCTTTTTAAACATACTTAAAAACCGCTAAGTACTTATAACTGATTATTGAAACGCAACTTTATAGTATTCGGACAGAGTATCTTTTATTGAAAATAAAAAAACAAACATAATCAATTCTTATATAAAAACTAATGTGAAGGTTGAATCTGATGCTCTTCAATAAGTTTGTTGATATCAGGTTCCAATTTACTCAAAAACAGCCGCAAGTCGCCACGTTCGGTAACACGCAAACGATTTCTCTTTTTAGTAAGCAGCGTTGCCACAGCACTAAAACCACGTTCACACAAATATGACGATGGGAATGCTATCAAGAATCGTTGAACAATTGACCACAATCCAGGGTACAATTGCAGGATCGGTTTTTGAAGCCAAAATTCTTGATATCCATTTTTGAACTTGATTTTTATTTCTTCGTTTGTTGTCAATTCTATAAGTTCTTCTTCCAGCTGAGGTGACATTGCTATGTTGACATTTGAAAACGGATCTAACACCCAGTCTGGTATTTCCAAGTTTAAAATGTCCTGGTATCGTTCGGTGAAGTCAATGTGGAGGTTTTCCAAATGTTGGCAGTAGGCAAACAAGTCGTCGTTACTGCAGGATACTGATAAATTCGGAAAATTGTGAAACTCACGTCTGCCCATATTCTTTTTGTGCAGAAGCAGTTTGGCTGCGAAAGCAGCAACGACATTTTTTGTTTTAATTAAATTTAGTTCATCGCCTTGCAGTTGGAGGTTCATGTCGTTGAACAATTTATACAGGTCTGTCATGTAAGCTATATCATTCTTTGATGTTATGAGCTTGTTGCGCAGTTCTGTATCTTTAGTTTCCAAGAACTCTATCACAGAGTCAAACAGGTTGTAAAATCGAATCAGACAATTGCCTCTTGACAGCCAACGAACTTCAGTATGAAGCAATAAACGGTTGAAATCTTCGTCATTAGTAACACAAAGCTGATGAAATAATCTATCATTCAAAGAGCTGCTACGGATTTTATTGACTGCTTTGATGACATATTGCAGTGATTGAAATAGTCGTTCACTTAAGTTTCTAGCAACCAAATGTTGTCTATGAATAACGCAATGTATAGCAAGGACATCTGGAATTTTATTTTTTAAGTACGCTATGAAGCCTTTATGGCGCCCTGTCATAGCCGGAGCGCCATCCGTAGCAACTGATATAATATTTTTCAAAGGAATCTCTTTCTCTTCACAAAACTTTTCCAATGTATTGAATATGGTTTCGCCTTTTGTATCTGTCTCCAAATTTCTGGCAAACAATAGTTCTTCACGTATTTTCTCATCTTTAATAAACCTCACGTAAGATAGCAACAACGCTTCATTAGTTGGTAAAGTGGACTCATCGAGCTGAATTGAGAATTGACTAGTCCTCAGATGATTGCACAATGATTCTTCAATGTTTTCAGCCATTTCATCAATTCGTCTTTGCACAGAATTATTACTCAAAGGAATTTTTCGGATAATATCTGCGGCCGGTTTATGAAGCACAGTAGTTATTACTTCCTTTATTGCTGGCAAAATTAACTCTTCTCCGATGTTGTGTGGTTTGCCTTTTTGAGCAATTAACAAAGAGATATTGTACGAAGCTCGAAGTCCGTCATCATCTTGCTTAGCAGCCGCCGAAAATAGTTTTGATACACTTGGCTGAGTATTATGCTTCTTCTCTAGGTCTTGAAAATATGCTACATTCTTGTCTTTCTTATCTGGATGCATTTTATTCAAATGATCTTGCAGTCTTGAAGGCTTCATTGCTTCGTTCGAAAATGTTTTTAGACATAGAAGACACAAAGGCGACGACGGGTTTGTGGGATTTTCAATAAATCCGAATTTAATATATTCCGCAGAGTATTGCCGTCTCTTCTTTTTTTGTTCCGACATTGTTTTGTTTTGAGAAATACGTAAGTGTTATAATGAAGTACTGCTTATCTATTATGAGCGAAACCGCAAATGAAAATAAAATAAATTTACGTCGTTTATATAGGATTGCATAAGCAGCACGCACCAACAGGAATAAGACAAACGTGCATAAACTCGTTTATCTCATTCGACGCCCAATCGTACTCGACAAGCAAGAACAAGTATTATAGAACCAGCCGATTGATACAGGAATGTACAAATCGGATTATTTAACAAAAACTTGTTAAAACATGATTGCCCGCGGTCTATTATATCGAACCGAGTTTGAGCTATATCTTAATTAATATTAGTTGATGTTCACAAGATGTAGTCGAGAGTCGAGAGCTCAGTCGGTGTCTAAGAGTCTTCCTAGCTAGGTAGATGAAATTATAAATCGACCCCAAAGCCCTACACAACGCCCCCTTTTTTTTCTGGGTCTCTTACCGCCCCCCTTTAGGCCTGCAGCGCCCACAAGGGGGCGTTATCGCCCACGTTGGGAAAGACTGCCTTAGAGGATGATTTTGGTAAGATCGCGAAACAAATGTCCATTTATTTGCTTTAAGGGGTTTTATTTGCTTGACAAAATTTTGAAACAAAATATTTAAAAAAAAATGGAAAATCCTTCCTAAGTGGATGCCTTCGTCATATGAGGAATACGTGTGCGAAATTTTAGGGTTTGGCCTGTGCGTTGATATATTAGTCAATCACCTTTGCCTTTTATATATATATATATATATATATATATATATATATATATATATATATATATAGAATATATATTCTTTATTGCACAAACATAGTTCTCTTTACTAATATTATAAAAAGGAAAGATTTGTATTTTTGTATGTTTGTATTTTTAACGGTTTTATTTAGCTTGACTTGTTTGTTTATTTATTTATTTGGGTCAAATCTAGTAATTGAAATTTGATCCTCTTCCTGTTGATGGATTGATTTGAAATTTGGAACACACCTTTAGTTCTGATGACAATACAATTTAATACATTCACTATCATTGTAAATTCAATATGGCCGCCGCGCCGCTACAAAATGGCGGATTACATATTTTATCACTACTTCCTCAATATGGGTATCAAAGTGGAATAGAGATCTCTATGAAAATAAAATGAAAATCCAATATGGCCGCCAACAAAACGGCAGGTTCACTTTTCTTTTCAAAACCCCTTCAATATGGTCAAATAAAAGAATTCTTTTCAAATCAAATAAAAGAATAGATAACTATGAAAAAAAAATGAAAACCCAATATGGCCGCTAACAAATGGCAGTTGAATTTTTTTCACTACCCCTTCGATATGGGTAGGTATCAAATGAAAGGGCTTGAGTAATAGAATACTGTAATATGCTTCAACAAATTAGTATTTAGTTTTCAAAATTAAAAAAAAAATCTTAAAACTTAAAAATAAAAAAATGAGTAAAAAACTTTTTAAGTTAAACGGTTTTATTGAAAATAAAGTGTACTAAAGGCTAAAAAATAATTCGGTAGACCCTGGGTACCAATCATCACACTACTCTCCTTATCAATCTAGGGCCTAGGACATTGGTCAGACAAAAAAATTAAATCGTTGGGCGTGTGAAATTTCTAATATTTACGCAGGTTGCGCGCGCCCAACGATTATATTTTTTTGTCTGATCAATGCCCTAGGCCCTAGATTGATGAGGAGATTGGTGTGGTGATTGGTATCCAGGATCTACCGAATTATTTTTTAGCTTTTAGTACACTTTATTTTCAATAAAACCGTTTTTTTACTCATTTTTTTGTATGTAACGAACAGGCTCCGAAACTACTGGACCGATTTGAAAAATTCTTTCACTATTAGGATGCTACATTACCCCTGAGTAACACAGGCTACATAATTTCCCGAATTCCCACGGGAACGAAGTCTCGAGCGGGATGCTAGTAAGTAATTAGCAATGAGACACGTAGTGTACAAAGGCGAGCTAATCTCTGAAAGAGATCTCTTCCAGCTACCCCTTAATAATCCTGCAGCTTTTCAAACTACGTGATTTATTTCCTCAGTTTTCATATTTTTCGCGGACTACAATGCCTATTAGCAGATAACAACAAAAGAAAATGTCACTCGTTTATTTAGATGATGTTCTGGTTTGTACGTATTTTTTTGTTTTCGTTTATTTTTAGGGTTCCGTTCCCAAAGGGAAAAAACGGGACCCTATTAAGTACTAAGGCTCCGCTGTCCGT
Source organism: Aproaerema taeniolella (assembly GCA_949987775.1). Lineage (NCBI taxonomy): Eukaryota > Metazoa > Arthropoda > Insecta > Lepidoptera > Gelechiidae > Aproaerema > Aproaerema taeniolella. Next base: position 11,154,823 of record OX465242.1, on the reverse strand, counting down.
CCATCCGTCCGTCCGTCCGTCCTGGATTTATTTATATTGGTCCTATAACAACAAATACTAAAAATCAAAATAAAATAAATATTTAAGGGGGCTCCCATACGAAAAACGTGATTTTTTTGCTCGTTTTTATAGATAAGTCTGTCCGAGGCCATATTTCATGAAATGTGATAGTTAGACTGTTGAAGTTTTCACAACTGATGTATTTTGGTTTCTGCTATAACAACAAATACTAAAAAGTAGAATAAATTAAATATTTAAGGGGGCTCCCAATCAATAAACGTGATTTTTTTTGTCGCTTTTATAGAGATAATGGTTTTTATAGAGTCCGACTCGCATTTGGCCGGTTTTTTTAAAGCGTTGAAAAATAATATGGAACCACTTCAGGAGTATACTTTTTCGAACAAAAAAAAGAATTTTGAAAATCGGCCAACAGTTGGCGGAGTTATCGCGTAACAAACATACAAAAAAAGTTTTAAAAAATCAGTCGAATTTAGAACCTCCTCCTTTTTTGAAGTTTGTTGAAAAGGGTAGCAAATGAAGTAGATGTTTGTCTTGATTGGCAGTTAGCGATTGGATTTAATTGTTAATTTGTTACAATAGAATCATTGGGGTATATTACCCCATCCTAGATTTCACTCCCTTCAAGACAAATACATACGTGTAACATTCTTGTACCTTCTAAACAGAATTTGTGTTCCTTAATTTAATGCAAGGCAGATGCACTACCTACTGCGTTCGTGTGGAAAAGTCCTTACAATATTACAATGTCAAACTGTGTTTGTTTGTCCTTTCTTTGCTATATCAGAGCATCAAGTCGACTATATTTCTGCTTAGGGATGGCTAAAGGACTGAATCGTGACATGCTTAAATTACTTAGGCTGTTTTGATGAACGAATTGGCTGACGTAAAGCTAGTATAACAGTAAAGTGATAACTTAAGCGTACCCTGAATCTCAAAGTTGAAGAAACAAGATGAAGAGTAGTTTCGTACAATCTCTTAAGTATCAATAGATGCCGATCCTGCCAAAGAACCCCGGCAATGAAATCTTCGAATGGCCGATCGATAATTTAACTCTCAATCCATTTCATCTGCGGTAATGGAAAGGCCGTCGAACGTTGCAGAGATCTTTAGTAGACGCGTAATGGGTTAGATAGCTCACTAATGCTTCTTATTTGATTTGAAAGCCTCCACGCTGTACTGGGAGTTAAGGGTCCAGCGTGGAAGTTTAAATTACAAAGCTTCAATCCTTTCACCAATTGCCAAATCCTCAGGCATGCTATTGAATTTTTTTTTTTTTAGTTTTAAGTGAATGACAATAAAATCCCAAAAGCGTGTGACAGTAACAAAGGGCATGGTTTCGAGTGATATATAAGTAGATGTAAAGGTAAATTTGACTAAACCTCTTTGATATTGTTACGTGTAGGAAGTAACTTGGAATAGGAAATTCCTCGCCACTAAACATAAACCAACGTAGTGACTTCCGAAATTGGTGCGTAAACATCTCAATAAGCCAATTAATAACTTTTTGCGGCAGACTATCCTTCAAAAAGCAATTTCGTACGACATCCCAGCATCTTGCGGATAGAACTACTTGTCCCGGAAGTTTCGAAGCAGAAGGTTACTCGCTTGCTCTGAGTATATATGGCCACACAGGCTTGCGCCCGCGCACTTGCCTACTGGATTGTGACAAACGTGACCGTGACTTAGTAAGTTGTTTGTTTATATGTTTATATACGCGCGTAATGTGATGTATCACTCCATTTTCGACATCTGTGTGTAATTGTATTTTTCCTTGTGATTTTTATTGACATACAGAACTCTTGACTCGTTTGCTGAGTGAATAATGTAACTGCTATATCTCTCTACTTAAAATATCTTACAGAATAACAAAGAAATCAATTTCGATAAATTTAATTTAAAGTAATTCAAAATGTCATCTTTGTGCATTAATTATTCATTTTCTATATAATATTTTTCCTAACATTGATTAAATTTTTTGGATATATATACATACACAATTATTACCAACTATAGTAATATTTACTTCATTACTTACATAAATTATTTAATATTGTACATAACTGCTAATCTATGTTGTTACTCAACATTTTATAAGATTTCTTTATTAATATTTTGAAATACAATAATTACATTAATTAGGTACCTTCATTTTGAAAAATACATGCGGTGTTTGTAGCGATGCGAGCGTGTACATAACTTATAAAAAACAAGCGTTTACCTACTTGTGACTGTGCTAGTAAAATGTACTTTATTATATATATTTTTTAATTTACTTTTTTAGAAAAGCAAATAAAGACAAAACCGAGTCTATGGGCTAATTTTCATGTACAGTCAACATCAAAAGTAGCTATCATTTCGCGTAACACAAAAATTAAAATTGCATTAAGTACATTATCGTCATTTTACTAACTGGTTACGCACATGTCAGACAAATAGATTTTATTATCTAAGGTTTTTATACCAAAGGCCTATACGAATACAAATGAATGTTTAGATGTCATTGTTCTGCAAATGTCATTAATTTAAAAAAAATGAATCAACAGAATATGGCGTCCTTTTATACAAGCACTTGATGCTGACAGTACATGCTCCAATGTAGAACTAATCAAGTGGCAGATACTTGCAGTGTTTTGGGTGTGTATGTTTATTACGCTATTTAAAAGTTTACCTAAAGCGGCTAAGCATGTAAAGTACATTTCAAAATAGATCTTTCATGTAACGATTTTCTTTTGCTTCTAAAGTTTTTTTATATTTCTCAGCGTCAAGTATTGTCAGGTTAGTTTCTTTCAGCCGTTCCTTTTTTATGACAGGAGTGGCCTGGTCGGTTTGCTTATCCCGTTTTTCTTCTTTTTTTTTCGTTGCTTTTCTACTCTGTTTTATTTTTTTTTCCTTCATTGTTTTTGGTCCATCGTTTATTTTTTTCAATTCTTTTTTGGACACAATTTTTACAAAAATCATTAAAATTCCACCTACTGTAATAAATCCCCCAGCAGTAACGAATGGTACATCGTATGATCCGGATTTATCTTTAAGCATAGCTGCTAACGGAGTACTAAATAAATTTCCTGTTCCCAAAAATATTAACATCATACCTGTCGCGTTTGTTAGTTTATCTAAACCAAAAAGATATACTAAAATGATACTTCTCAAGCACGGAACAGAAGATATAAAGAAGCCATAAATACAACAGTATGTAAACTGATAAATCGGCGTATACGAAAAGATTGATACCATAGTGCTAATTCCAGCTGCTATTGACGCAAACGCGTATACATTAATGGGATTTAACTTTCCGCCGGCATACCCCACCGCCAAGCGTCCGATTGCATTGGCCCCTGACATAACACTTAACGAGAGTGTACATTGCTTGGGATCCATCCCTTCGATTATATTTCTATCTTTCAAATAGACATATGGAACTAAAAAACCCATATATATGCAAAATCCACTTATACACATCAATAAATAACAATGACTTTTTAAAAGATGAGGATCCATCATAGTCGCGAGCACTCTTCGTATGGCAGTGGTAAACACACCTCGTCGCTCCTCCATGTCCTGAACCGTCATGGTTCGCGTCACTGCCAATTGATAATCCAGTCCTTTTTTTGCTTGGTACTCCGGTAGATCTTTTAGATCTCCTTGATAAAAAGCGTCGTCTCTATACAGAGGACGTTGAGCAATGTGATGCGGATCCCAAATCCTTTGTGCAAAAGTTTTCTTCTCTGATTCCTGATCTTCTGATCTAGCAGTCGGTACATCTATACTGTATCTCATTGATGATGCGATAGATTGCACTCTCTTGAGATATCTTTCATCCATAGTCCCGTTTGGGGCACAAGCCGTCAACGTTATTTTAGAAAGCCTCACTGCTATGCCCTCAGATGTGGAAGGTCCCGTTTCTGAAGTATGAACACCTTCAATGTTTTCAATGGCTTCAGCAGCTGTTGGGAATTTTATGTTTGACGAAGCACCAAAAAGACGTTCAGCAGCGTGGGGTGCGACTGGACTGGACTGTCGGCTGCTAGCCTTGCTAGCCATGGTTACTGTGCTTGGCAAGTAGGCTACCATGCGTAGGCTACCCTCTTCCACATTCCTTAGTGCTACAGAGAGCAAAGGTCGAAACGTCATTGACAAAAAATAAGATACACCAAATAACCCAGAATGTAAGAGGGTTGTCGAGCGCCATCCCCCCAAAGACACTAAGTAAGAATTTGCAGGAAACATAACCATACAACCGAAACTTGATCCAGTTGCCGAAAGCGCCATAACTATTGATCGCAATCTTTCAAAATAGAAACCAACGACCAATGACGTTGACATGTTTATAAGTGCGAACCCAATACCACAACATAAACCATAAAATATAAAAAAAATTGAATATGTTTCTGCAAAGTACGAAGCTAGCAGAGAAAAACTGCAAATTATAGAACCGGTCATTGCGCATATGCGAAAACCAAATCTATTTATCAGGGCTGAAGCCATGGGGCTAGCGAAAAAGTATAAGGCGTTTGCCGTAGAATTCACCAACGATATGAGGGTTTGAGATTCATTTAAGTCAAAAGCTATGTTCATCAGCAAGCTGCCGAAAGTAAAGGCTACGCCGTCGAGAAAGAAAATCATGACCATAGAACTTGCGACCACCACCCAACCCCAACCGCCTTCTTGTGGCAATGTAATATTTGCTGCAATCTCGTGTTCTTGCATACCTCCACTTTCGTCATTTTCGTAATGCTTTCGATTTGATCTTGAATCATTGTTAGACCTCTTTGCCATTTTAGATATCTATATGTTCGTAAATATATTTTGCGCAACCTGTAAATAGCCGCTACGCAAGTTATAACTTTTATTTTTATGTAATTGATACACCATCCATGGAATGATGCATTTTGTTTATGGATTTTACTGTAGTTCTTCAGTAGCTTTGGCAAAATAAAAACAAAGACTGATGAAAGTACTCCCAGGGAAAAGGTAATCAGTTAGCGTTTAAATATTCCATAAATGTTTTTCGATTTGTTTACTATACGCAGTCAGAGAAAAGGTAATCACACTGGCGTTTAAGTGTTTTTTTTCCAGCTTTTGTCCGGTGCGGAAAGGCAAAGGTCTTCAGACCGTACATACGTGCTTGATTTTTCTATGTCTATGTTCGTTGGTGTGAAATTTAACTTAAAAACAAAAAAAAATGTATTTTTTCTATATCTAAAAAAATATAACCATCGGTCAAGCACATGGTAGGTCCATGGATGGACATGTACTACGTCCATGGTCAAAGTATGTACCCCATAGACATAGAAAAAAAAGTTAAATACTAGCGACATAGACAGTAGTAAATTTTTTTCATCCATCCGGATAGGCAAAGGTCGGAACCATACAGCCAGCGACATAGACATACAAAAATTAAGTTAAATACATGGACTTAGTATTTTCTCTTTTGTTAAATAGCACAATAGCGATATTGAATAATCATAGGACATAAAAAAAATATCTAACGCCCATGGACTGTCCTAGACACATTAGAATACTATTATCAAAGAGAATATAAACACTAGCGTACTATTATTAATTTGTGCCATGGACCATCCACGGACTTACAATTGGTATAATACATCTCAAATGTCTTTTGAGGATTGAAACGTAGTGATTTAAATTCTCTTTGAGGATTGATATTTAATTAGTAACATTTTATCATGATATGATACATGGATAACTAATGATCTCCATCTTGGTATCAGTTTCAATAGCATTTACGGAAGTTACTACCTAGCTTTAGGTATTTTAGGGAGTTAGCTGGCTATAGTTCTCATGGACTTCTAGGCGTAAAATAAAAGTCATAAAAATAAACTTAACAATCGCTCGATCGCTTATCGGAAAAGAAAATAAAAGTTAATATCGCCGTCTCGAAACGGTGTGGATAGTGTGGGGCGAGACTTTTTTGAGAGACAATAAACTCATTGATAATAATACATGAGTTCCTTGAACATCTACTTCTGTATGGTTTTTACAAAAAAATCCTTTTTTCTTTGACAGGAAAAATGCGCTGCCTGATCGTAGTGAGCTTGTTGGCCTTTGTACAGGCTAAACCTGTGTTGATATATACGCATTCGTTGCAACCCGCTGGGATAGAGTACGCACCTACATCCGAGCCTCAAGTTAAGCCACATCCAGCAGTGGAGTTGAACGCTGAAAGTGAGGCCTTGCTTCCAAGAGAACTGCTTAAGTCCCATGACTTCTACGATAACCCTGCTATAGCTGCCGGATTGGCCAAGGAGTCCTGGTTTGCTAACAAGGAAATGCAAGTGGTAGAGCGAGAGGCAGAGAAGATTCCAAGAGAAAAGATTTATAAAATCGTCAAAAGCGCTGGTTTCTTGGATCAACATTAACAATTACTTTACACTTTTCTTTATTCACTAGTCAATGGTAGGTTTGGCTTAATTTTTCACCATGAGTGTTTTCAAGTCACCTGAAACTTTTGCCATAGATAAAATATTCCTCGACTATGTCGTTTGCTATCTTTTACACGGTTTTAAACATTGTTTTTTTTGAATTGCAATTGGACAGTTTAACAAAAAGAGCGGTTTGCCACCCTTTATAAATGTACGATATGAAAATAAGAAGGTTTTTTTTGTAAAATATGTAGGTATTGTATTTTTAATTTTTTTAATAATTAACCAACATTGTAAAATTTTGTGAATATTAGTTTAAACCGGTTTAAAGATAGCACATAATTAAGATAGCACATAATTCAAAATAGCATATAATAAGTTGAAGAAGTATTATGATCTCGAACAATAAGTACGCGACCGTAAGTTATTGTTCAGTTGTTAGCCTTAGCCTTAAATATGTAGTTAATAAAAACTTTGTGTTGATTCAGTAGTTGTTTTTTTAGACGTGGTTCTTTGCTTGGTCGCAGCCAGGGCCGCCGAACTCCGGTTTCTTGAAGCTTCTTCCCCTTTTGCAAGTCACCCAGCATTCGTGGACAGGCTTTTGCAGAAAATCTGAAAAAAAGCAATCTTAAAGCAACACTTAATTTTTATTCACAAAGAATTTTTAGGGGAAGAAAAGTATTCAGCGCGAAAGGACCTTAAACCCAGGACCTCAGGATGAGATCTCCTGATGCTGTAACAAACTGAGCTATCGTGCTTTCTCAGCACTTTAAGTTTGTGAGTATCCCTCGATGCGGGAAGCGTTTAAAATTAAGATACATATTATTATTAAGCGGTGATAGCCCAGTTGGTAATGAGCCAGACTTGTAATCCGACGGTCGCCGGTTCAAACCCTGGTGCGGGCCTGTACCACTAAATTCGTCTTTTCGGATTTATGTACGGATTTCTAATTATCACTTGCTCAACGGTGAAGGAAAACATCGTGATGAAACCCGCCCGTCCAAGAAAATTCATTTTCGAAAGAAGAGCGGTCCACCAACCCGCATTGGGCCAGCGTGGTGGATCCCTTTCGTGTTTCGAAGGGAGGCCCTTCCCCCTCGGTGGGAATGTATATGATCTGGTAAAAAAAAATGCAATATTTATTATTCATCTACCAGTATTATGTTGAAGTTCTGTGTTTTACAAAAATTATATACAGGTTGGTCCAAAAAGTGACGCCAAGAATTTTTTTTGATTCCTCACCCCTGGGTGAATCCGAAAGTACCCCATGTATGTTCCGCGATTTATTGTAGTTTAAAAGTTTTGATTTTTTGAAAGCGTTTTTCGAATTTTCTACCAGCGCTACTTTAAAAAGTCAGAACTTCTTTAATTTTAAGAATTTCCAAATTTTTTTTGTGCAACATTATCACCTTGAATTACCCTTGCATGTGATAAATCAACTATGTCACAGTCTTCATTCCAAGTTATCAAAAAAACAGTTGAAAGTGAAAATTATTGGTTTGTGTTGAACGGAAGATAATTTTCGAAAATCTTTTAAAAATACAAATAGACTACAGACCCATGTCCAAAAATGGATCGGTCATATGAACTACCAGGTGACGTATATAGGACGATATAAGAGCATAAAATAATAGGATTCAAAGCTGTCCAACTGAGTGCTGGTGAGAATTCAAAAGTGCAGGTAGAGTGAGTACATTTTGGTCATATATTTTTGTACGGCATTTTTACCATCGACAGATCCATGAAAAATAATAGCGCGCAGTGCCGTAAAAAATGGTGCCCCGCAAAGTCGGTAATTTCTTTTGATTTTCTTACAATTTCCAGGGTAAATTTGGTCATTTCATTCTGTACGGCATCAGTTTCATACTGTTTCAATACAGCTTCTAATCCATTATTCCGCAAAGCCGTAAAAAAATCATGCGACAAGGGGAAGAAATGGAGGGTTGCAACCCCCTCTCTTTCCGTGGTCCGGGGGGTGATTTGAAACTACATAAAATTAATTTATTTTGAAAGTATTTTATTCATAGATAATATTTTTTTACATGCCGTACATTTTCGTTGGTCCAAAGGTTTGTAGGGGAAAAAAACTCAAGGAAAAATCCATAGAACGAAATGTAAGTAAAATTCCATATAACGAAATGTAAGGTGAAATTCACGACGATATTTTTTTTATACGGCATTTAGATAGTTTATTTGTACTTAATGCAATAATTTATAAAAAAGTTAATGCCGTACAAATCTGGAAAATTGATCAAAAAGTAATAAAAATATTAAACAAATATAATTTACATATATGAGGAGGTTAAAAGCATAACATGATTTGTCACAGAAATGTCAAACTGAGATAAATGGCAAATAGTTGTTTTATTTATTCACATCATTACAATGAAACAAATCAATTATACAAAAAAAAAGAAATTCCAAAATTTAATTTTAAAAGTGAAATAGTCGCAACTCTAGTAATCAGTTGCACGGTTTGACATCTTTCAAAATTAAAGTTTCATATAATTAATATGACATACTTGTCAAATTTGTAATAGAGCTGCACAATAAGCAAAATTTTAATTAATTTTGAATTATCTTTTTTTTTTGTTTTTTTTGAAACACCTTGTACATATATCAATTATGTTTGAAGTATATATTAAACCAAAAAGTATACAAAACTGTTGATACTGGGATTTGCAGTTTCAATTCTTGGATATTATATACACACCCTTTCACTTCAGTAGGACGTCATAATGATTTTATCATATTATCAATTGTTCTCTTCAAAAATATGTTAATACCGTACAGTATCAGATGGCCATAAAGTACTACACCCTTAAAATGGTAGCGTCATTTTCATCAGCCTAAAAGATATGGTCTGCATTAAAATGTACGGCATCATTTTTTCCTAATTTATTTATCTTATCACTATTTAAAACAAAGGAAAAATTTAGAAAATTGCTATTTGTGATTATGATTTTTGTACGGCGTTGCGGAATAATGGATTAGAAGCTGTATTGAAACAGTATGAAACTGATGCCGTACAGAATGAAATGACCAAATTTACCCTGGAAATTTTTTTACGGCACTGCGCGCTTTCTTATTATTTTTCATGGATCTATCGATGGTAAAATGCCGTACAAAAATATATGACCAAAATGTACTCACTCTACCTGCACTTTTGAATTCTCACCAGCACTCAATTGGAGAGCTTACAAGTGACGACATAATGCTGAATCTTATTATATCGTCCTATATACGTCACCTGGTGGTTCATATGACCCATCCATTTTTGGACATGGGCCTGTAGTCTAAAAATGGCTGTTTCATAGGTTCAAACTCATTTTAAAAACTTCAGTGATTTATCAGCTTGCCAAATAAAATAAAAAATTTGTTTTAATAGGCGATTTTTTGATGAAATCGGAGTTTAAAATTTTTGTGTTTGAAGAAATGGTTTTAGCTTGTTTTTTATCCTAATAAATTAAACGATCAGTGACATATTTTGGAAAATTGATCGTTGAATTTGACCAATTTGATTATCATCAAACCCTAGGCCGAATGACTTTGAAGTGCACTTCAAGGTCATTCAGAAATTGCATAAAATAGCAGTAACAAAAGGATTGTTTTCCATCCCCTCTCCTTGCTCCCAGGTCCTTTCAGCCTTTCCTCTCATCCAATCGTCCACATCCTCATCCTCAGTCATTTACTGCGAACGCATGTGTTACTACTTTACTGCGTTATTTCTGATTTTTTATTTCAAACTTACTTAAGCATTCTCAAAGAGCAGTAACAAAAGGATTATTTTTCCATCCCCTCTCCTCGCTCCCAGGTTCTTTCAGCCTTTTGTCTGAAAGAACCTGGATGCATATGTTACCTACTACTGCGTTATTTCTGATTCCTTATTTAAAAAAAAAACTTCCGCATTCTCACTGGACTCCGATTTGCCTTACGACTGACTTGTGCTACTGTTATTGATGTTGGTAGTTTAGTGAATTTGGATAACGTTCTTGCAGCACTATAAGCGCATTTTCACCAGACTAAGTTTAAACTCCACTCCAATTTAATCGAAAAATCGCCTATTAAGACTATTTTTATTATTATTTGGTAAGTTGAGGAATTACTGAAGTTTTTGAAATGAGTTTGAACCTATGAACAGCCATTTAGTATTTTTAAGGGATTTTTGAAAATTATCCTCCGTTCATCGCAAACAAAAATTTTCACTTTCGACCATTTTTTTGATAACTTATAATGAAGATTGTGGCATAGTTGATTTATCACATGAAAGAGTAATTTAAGGTTATAATGTTGCACAGAAAAAAATTTGAAACTTTTTAAACAAGTAATGATTTTTTAAAATAACGCGGTGGAAAATTCGAAAAACGCTTTCAAAAAATCGTAACTTCTAAACTACCAAAAATCGCAGAACATATACTCGTATATGGGGTATTTTCGGATTCACCCAGGGGTGAATAATCTAAAAAAATCTTCTTGACGTCATCTTTTTGGATGACGTCAAGAAGATTTACCATATAGGGTATGGTTTACATTGCAATCATGTATGTGTTATTTTCTAAAATACAGAACAATAGTTTGAAAATTTTCAGTTATTTATGTATTGAGCCCTACGAAGAAATGTGAACATCCTGCCGTGTTCTTTTTACAAAATACTTAAATCTAGAATCAGTCAGTGACCTCTCGAATACCCTGTAACGTAAAGTGAAATCCTTTGTTTCCACCGACTCTATTATTTACACGTCTCAGACGAGCAGTTAGTGGCGCCAGCGTAGGTCGCCGTCGAGTACTCTGGCGTACTACTTCTTTTTAACCCCCGGCAAAAAAAGAGGGGTCTTATAAGTTAGACGTGTATATCTGTGTGTCTGTCTGTGGCATAGTTGCTCCTAAATAAATGGACCGATCGATATCGATATGCGGTTTTCTTGTTTGAAAGCTGATGTAATCGAGATGATTCTTAGCTATAATTAATCAAAATTGGTTCAGCCGTTTAAAAGTTACTAGCAACCGAATGTCGAGGGTGATACATTTATTTTAATTTTAGAGTTATGGCAAACTTCTTTAACCCGTCGCGCGCTTGTTTACGGCGCGTGCGCACGCGTGTGCAACAATCGCGCAAAGGTTAAAAGATTTAATTTTTTAAAACCAGAAAAATGGCTACAGCTCTACCCACACAATTCTGTTTTTAATCGTTTGAATAACGACAAAAGAAAATATTTTTAGCAAAACTCAATTTTCAGCGCTTCAAACGTTTAATTCCCCCTAAATTAAATTGAAATCGATGTGTAATAAGAAGTAAACAAAGTGCTCTTGTTTTGATGATATCCTGTGATGTCATTAATACAAATTGTTCTGTGTACTGTCAGTAAGCAAACAAAGTTTAATGGAAAATAAACTTCGTGTTTTCGACAGTTGTTTGCCGAAAATTAGCTTCTGTTGGCAGAATTCATTTACGTAGGCTTTCCTTATTAATTTTATTTGTCAGAACTGTTTACGATATATAGACATAGAAATATGTTAATTGATGTTGTTTGAAAGAGAAAATTCCTATTTTTATGTTCTGATGCTGCTCGACTAGGTGTGAAAGAAAAACTTAGAATGTACCAGCTACCTACTCCCCAGGTATACAGCCATAAGTCTGTTAGAGGGTTAGAGATGCGAGGGGTTTGCTGAAATGGGCGAAAGACTGACCACCTCTCACCATTATGCAACTAGTCCACCTGATATGCCTCATAATTTGTGACAAATGAGGCATCTAGTAGTTCTAGAACCACTGATGCTCTGCCTACCCCGTTAGCGATTATGGACGTGAGCGTACGTATGTGTAAGTTTTGATAGTTTTAAATTTTTGCTTCGTTTTTTTATTTTTCTGCCCGAGTTAGAGACCTTTTTAGGGTTCCGTTCCCAAAGGGAAAAAACGGGACCCTATTACTAAGGCTCCGCTGTCCGACCGTCCGTCTGTCCGTCTGTCACCAGGCTGTATCTCATGAACCGTGATAGTTAGACAGTTGAAATTTTCGCAGATGAGGTATTTCTTTGTGCCCTATAACAACAAATACTAAAAACCAGAATAAAATAAATATTTAAGGGGGCTCCCATACAAAAAACGTGATTTTTTTTTGCTCGTTTTTATAGAAGTCTATCCGAGGCTGTATCTCATGAACTGTGATAGTAAAAAATTTTCACAGATGATGCATTTTGGTTTTTGCTATAATAACAAATACTAAAAAGTAGAATAAATTTAATATTTAAGGGGCTCCCATATGTACAACAAACGTGAATTTTTTAACTAGTCATTTACTTATTTTATTACATTGACATCTAATCAACAACGGTTGCGTAGCAACAGTCACAGACTAATCTCAAATGAGATTTAAAAACACTGATGGCACAAATGAGTTTGCTTTAACTTAGGGATTAGCAATTATTTGCAAAAATTGAATAATTTAAAATGTTTAAAAATAAAATAAAATTGTAATTTAAAGGTATTAATAATTTTTTTTTAATTAACTTCAAAATCAGTAATGACGTACATCCCTAAAGGCTCCAACAGGTTTATTTTTACATACATTTGAAATAAAGCTGAGCATTAATCTATTTATTTAATTTTTGGATATTCTCTTTATTGAGTATTTGTATGTATGTACGTGAATCCTTTATTGTACAATAAACAATATTTATTACGAAACACTCTGTATACATACTTATATATTTAAAGTATGTATATTATCAGTTACCACGCCCTACGCCTGCTTGATGCCATCAAGCAGAATATAATTGTCATTATTAAAACTCGTTTTACAGCAACGAACCTGACGCCGGGATACGTGTAGGTGGTAATTACTTCATGTCAAACTCGATATTTTTTTAAAACTCTTAATTATTATTTAATTGGCAAATGCAAACTGAGTAAATACGTAATACACAGATAACATCGTAAGTATTGGTTCTCACTGTAGGTAGAAATAGTATTTTATGGATAAACAGTTCCTAGAATATTTAAGGGGGCTCCCATACAAAAAAAGTGATTTTTTTGCTCGTTTTTAGAGAAAGTCTGTCCGAGACAGTATCTCATGAACTGTGATAGTTACAAGGTTGAAATTTTCTGCCATAACAACATATACTAAAAAGTAGAATAAATTAAATATTTAAGGGGCTCCCATACAACAAACGTGATTTTTTTGCCGCTTTTATAGAGGTAATGGTTTTTATAGAGTCCGACTTGCAATTGGCCGGTTTTATAGGTTATGGTACGGAACGGAACCCTTCGTGCGCCAGTCTGACTCGCACTTGCCCGTTTTATTTATTTCCCACTGGTTCAGTTGTCTAGTTCTGTTGACTGGACTAGTGAGAATTATTTTCTCGTTTGTTCAGTTTCAAATGAAACACGCTTTTGCATAGACAATTTGGTAAAAAGTTTGATGAGGAGATATTATGATGCTAAGTAATTTAATTCCCTTAATTACCTTTTTTACTGTCACAGTTGAACTCATGCATGTCGCAGTTGTCTATGAAAGTCCTCATCTCCCCACAGGAGTCGATTCCGCAGATGGGCACCTGATCGTGCCGGCATATATCTGCTATCCTGCACTCCTCTTCTAACTGGCCACAGAAGAAAGAGACAGGATCATAGAGAGTATACCACGATTAATCCCTACTAATATTATAAATGCGAAAGTAACTCTGTCTGTCTGTCTGTCTGTCTGTTACCTTTTCACGCCTAAACCGCTGAACCGATTTTGATGAATTTTGGTACAGAGATAGATTAGAGCCTGGGAAAGGACATAGGCTACATTTTATCCCACAGTTGGGCACGATATAACCTGTAGTCCACGCGGGCGGAGCCGCGGGCGGAAAGCTAGTAATAGATAAGAGTTCAATTTTAAAATGTGTAAGTATAAGTGCGGACACGTGTTTAGTAAAACTTTAACTAAAAGTATTTTTTTTTTGCGATTTGTTCTTTTAGTAGTCGATATTGTGTTTCATTTCTCGGTAAAGGCTATCCCTCTATTCCTACTATAGTCTACTACACTGTGCTGAAAAATCCCAATTGCCATCGAAAATAATCCAGATTGTCGCGCCGTCTTTTGCGTGGTTTGCATTCACGGCGGCGCGGTGTCGTCCTGGTGGTATCGCTTTAATTCAGTACAAGATAGAGTTCTGTACAAATTAAAGGGAAAGAATTCAAACCTTTACCACAGCTAACGACTTGAAACAATTTCACTGGTATATCTTTACTGTATGAGAAGGAAGAGTTCCTCGATGGTAATTACGATACATTATCAATATTAGTACCTATCAGCTTACCTTTGCTCCTTCTATGTGTGCATGGCAATTTTCAACCCTTATTGTCAAATACATCACTATAGTTACTACTGCAAAATTATTCATTATTTTATAGCCATTATTACTTTTTAAAATTAAAATACAAACTGTGTTGAACGAGACTACCTCAAAAGCACATTAAGTGCTTAAAACTTACATATATTTTCGCCTTAAGTTGTAAAGCGAAAATACAAAAAGTGCTATCAAAAACAATATCCACCTGTTACGAAAACTAGATATTAAATGAAATCCGTTTTTCCATTTGCACTGGTTTATAGTTGCGATATTGCCGACCGTACAAAAGTAGGTATACAGCGACATTTCTCCACATCAGGTGAACTATATAAATTATAGTTCGAAATATAATTCATCCGAGAAAATGGCTTTTAAAGTAGCAAAACCTAAGAGCAATTTCTATCTCTAGAAAATATTTATATAAAAGACTTATAAAATGAGATATAGTTAGAGAGTTTGCAATAAATTAAAGCTTTCATATTTTAGCGGCTCAATTTTACTATTTTTAAACAAAATTACAAAATACAAATACAAAAAAAAAATACAAAAAAGTTTGAAGGAAATAAGAAGTCGAAATAAAACAGACATAGTCTTAACAAGTTTCGTATTAAATAAAAAAGCATGTTTTAATATTACACTCTATTTTTGGGATTGATGTTGCAGTCTGTGCGATATTCCGGCTTTTTGAATGATCTTCCTCTTTTACAAGTTACCCAGCACTCGTGTATCGGACGTTGTCTGAAATCTGAAAATGTTATAAGAATAGACACTAGACAAATAAATATGCATTCACGATATAGTGCCTTTTCGAGTACGTCTTACTTAATTTTTAGGGTTCCGTGCCCAAAGGGAAAAAACGGGACCCTATTACTAAGGCTCCGCTGTCCGTCCGTCCGTCTGTCACCAGGCTGTATCTCATGAACCGTGATAGTTAGACACTTGAAATTTTTGCAGATGATGTATTTCTATTGGTTCTATAATAACAAATACTAAAAACCAGAATAAAATAAATATTTAACGGGGCTCCCATACAAAAAACGTGATTTTTTTGCTCGTTTTTATAGATAAGTCTGCTCGAGGCTGTATCTCATGAACCGTTATAGTTATACAGTTAAAATTTTCACAGATTATGTATTTTGACTGCTGCTAAAACAAAAAATACTAAAAAGTAGAATAAATTGAATATTTAAGGGGGCTCCCATACAACAAACGGGTATTTTTTTGCCGTTTTTATAGAGATAATAGTTTTTATAGAGTCCGACTCGCACTTGTCAAGTTTTATAGTTAATGGCACGGAACCCTTCGTGCGCGAGTCCGACTCGCACTTTCCCGTTTTATTTATTTTAGAGTTATTTAGCTGGAAAAGGCGATGAAGAACTATTAGTACATACGTACATACATACTATTAAAAATTTATAGTTTAGTTGCCTGAAGGAAGATGTGTGTGATTCCAGTTTTCTGACTAAAAAAAAAAACGTTATTGGCTTATGCGGAATTCTCGACCAAATTAATTTAATTTTACAATTGAAATCCCATAGATCGTTTGTGTTAATTTTGTAGAATACTCGCGTCCGTTTGTTTTATAGCTAGCCTAGCTTATATTAAAAACGCTTAAAATGAATAAAAATACAAAGACAATCAATGTTTTTAAACGTTATCCTTTACATAAGCAAAATAAATACTGTTACTTTTAAACAATACATTGTTCTTATCTTTGTGTTCATTTTTGTAAAGGCAAGTTATTTTTATTGTTGCTCGACCGTTGAAAAGTGAATGAAAAAAAATTAACATTTTAAGATTGTCAGTGAATAGAAATGGGTTGTCCAAGGGACCCATTGAAGTCTCTTTAAGTCCGCAGCGTTTTACTTATTATTGTATTGTAGATACTCTGAAAAATGTTACTCAAAATCTTAGTTGTGGCTGTGGTTGGACTTTCGCATCTATCGTTATTTGCAAAAAGGCCAGGCAAGAAAACTAAAGTAGCCATAGAAAATAATACATTCATCGATGAGTTTCTTGGTACTTTTTATGTAGTGCAAGCTACGCCGCCGATTAGAGGCTTTACTGCAAACACTATTCAAAACAGATATGAACACCACGTATATACAGCAAAAAATTCTTTGAATTGTGTTTGTTCTCGCAATAATACTTTCTTCGGCCTCATAGAACATCACACTAAGCTCGAGAAACGTATCCTGTTGGTTGACATTTTAAGTACTTCACCAACGGTAAATGAAATATGCCGAGTCATTACCGACAGTTGTAAGTGCAATGTATACGAATACACAAAAAACTTGGCAGCTTTCAGACCTATAGATGTGAACGCTTTTTGTTTTATACACTATGAGAAAATCAATGGAATATCTATGTCTTTCTTGATGTGTCGAAAACCTTTGTCGATGAAAAAATTGGAATCTGTAAAGAAAGCGTGTCCAGATATGGCAGATGCTGAAGGAACGTGGTTGTGTACTCCTGAAATTTCGTTAAAATGGATGAGAACTCATGACGCAAATGTCTGTGGTTATGCTGGATGACAGCAATAAGTACACTAATAGGGACTGGTGCTTGGACTCACAGAATTAAAATACGATTGTAATAGGTAATGAAAAGATTATTTGATCGTGTCTAGCTTTATAAAGTATAGCTGAACTACATAAACGGATGCAGCAATTTGGTGTACTACCTGGCGTTACTTACAGTTACTAGCAACTGTAAGTAGCACAGGTGTATTTTATATTATCACATGTCTTGCAAGGCAGAAAGATGAATTAAAAATATAAAACAGAAGGTTTGATAAAATATTGTGCTTCTATTTTTTAAATGTCACTCGGCAAACAGTGTATATCTCGTTCTTGTCTTTTAAAAATCAATATACTTATTCGAAATATGAAATTTGCCAAACCACAATAAGGAATAGAGGCACTGTACAGGTATTTACCTTTTTTACTGTCGCAGTTGAACTCATGCATATCGCACGTGTCGATGAAGGTTCTCATTTCGCCGCAGGAGTCGATGCCACACATCGGCACTTTGTCGTGAACACACAGGTCTGCTATCTTACATTCTTCTTCGTTCTAAAAATGTTTTCTCATTAACTACTTTTTGAAATCTCGTTTTACGCCAAGGGACTATTCATGGGACACCATGAGAAATATTACTCACTAGCAGTTCGCCCGCGACTTTGTTCCCGTCGGAATTTTCCCAGTGGATTTTAATTAAACAAAATATATACGAACTTTCAAATCGGTCGTGCCGCTTTTGAGTTTTAGTGAAACCAACGATTGGTGTTCGTTAGTCTCGCTAAAATTCTAATTTCTTTTCATATTGCTCATTTGTACTTTTATGACAGCAAGTTTTCTCTACTTTCAGTATTACTAAACCACCAGAGAGGGTATTTTTGGCTAAAAAAATTGCCCAAAGCACAGAATAAATAATAGTACTAACGCCCAAAGCAAATACGTGTATGTTATCATGAAAACAGCACACGCTGCTTTCCCATGATTTAAATTAGAAATCTGGTATCGTTTCTTTTTATTAACATTATGCTTGACCATCAGTTTCATTTACCTTCCTCGGACACTATCAGACACGGACAGTTTCATAACCTTCCTTTGATAGTAAGAAGTTCCGCGAACTTCTCCAATAAAAGTTGCTCCAATATAATTCATATATAATTATCATACATATGTGCTCCTCTCAAATTTGAAAACTTCTCAAATGTCAATAAGTATTCCCGCAAGGGCCAATTTGAGATACGAACTCTAGTATACAGGGTGAAATTTTGTAATGCCACCTGAAGGGAAAATACTCTTAATACTGTAGGTAGAAAATTGTACTCAAAGAAAACATTCCTTTATTTTGGAAAAGAAAGAAAATTGCATTTAAGGATTTTCAAAAATTCACTTGCCACATCCGGAATAGAACCGACTAAAATCTGTAAGAATTACACCCTGTACTTTTATTGCATCGATCGTTAGGGTCAATTAATAAGGATGAAATCCCTCTTAAAAACTTGGTAAATTAAATGAAAGGAAAACTATGAAATCTTTAATTATTTTAATTATCTACAAAAAATGGTAAACTACCTAACTAATTAGTTGCTCGAAGTGAGCTCCATTTTCTTGGATACACAAATTTATGTGTTTACTAATTAGTTGCTCGAAATGGACGAGTTCATTTCTAGTAACCTTTAATAACGTATTGTGGTATTCATTACTAACATAAGTAAACAGATGGATCTTTGAGTAAATGCTATAACTTTACCCACTGAATTTATAAGTCCGGAATTCATTATTTTCCTTTCATTTAATTTACCAAGTTTGTAAAAGAGATTTCATCCTTATAATTGGCCCTAACGATCGATGCAATAAAAGTACAGGGTGCAATTCTTACAAATTTTAGTCGGTTCGATTCCCGGGTGTGGCAAGAAAATTATCGAAAATCCTTGAATGCAGTTTTCTTTCTTTTCAAAAATAAAGGAATGTTTTCTTTGAGTACAATTTTCTATCAACAGTATTAAGAGTACTTTTCACCCTGTATAACCAATTCAGAGCGTTGTTGGCAGACTGTAACTTAAAACTAGAAGAATTTCTTTTGAGGTTAATAAATCTGCGTAAGGTTTATTTCTACTAACAAATTGTGTTCTTATGTGTTTGTTCTTACACTAAACACGTCAAAAAATTGCGCATTTCACAATTGTGTAACAAGTTTGTACTTTCAAAATTATAATAATGCCAAATGAATGCGAAATGTGTGCATATGTATGTAAACGCAAAAACAATTGTAGGAATAATTTTAAAAATGTCATGAAGAGATGAGAAATACAGTTAGATTTCAGCCGGGAATTTCATTACAAAGTTAGACTTTTATGAAATTGGAACTGTCGAGTATCGCCACTTTACCTTCAAAGTTTCGCTGTGTGAGTTGACGAATGTTACTAAATACGAAAGAATTGCTGCAAGAAAAAAATAATTTGATTAAAAAGCAGTATTTCTATCTTTTAGCTCAATCAATGTCAAGATTCTCAAGTATTCATTTATTATTCTTATTTCAATAAAGCCGGTTAGAAAAATACATCCAGTGAATTCAAATGTATTTTATAATGTATATTCCAAGTATTAAAGAGGACCTTAGCGACTTGTAACACAGGATACGTCACAGATCCCTCACTAAGTTTAAGGCGACTACAGCACCCGATAAAGGGAGCACATATAAGAATAGTGCCATCTCCGTCTCTCAACAGGCCTGGGCCGGCAGTGCGAACAGTGTCGATACACGAAGTTTACGGATATGAAAGCGTGCGTGCGTAAAAACATGTTCGAAAGAAAAATGAGATTTATGGAAAGGTAACAGCTTAAATCAACAAATGCGTTAACTACTTATCGAGAGTGTTCAATCACGAACATTTTGATAACAAATTCAAGTTCCTGTGTGCATTTTACTACCGTTTTTACAGCTTAAAAGATACACAATATTGGGTATTTAGAGGTGACTTTGTGAGCTTTTTCTATCGAACCAAAAGTGCTGAATCATGTTTTCAGCAAACTACTCGTACTTATCTAGTTTATGTCCTGAACATTACCGTAGTATTTTTTTTCTTCGATTTAATGCAGTGCGTCATGCTTATCTATTGATACAAATGGAGAAAAAGTGTACAAGGATTCATCGATGGAGCGATTGCAATGGATCCAAGTGGACGGAGGGCTAATCTACGCATCATAAAATCGTAAAGGTGCTGTAGTCGCCTTAAGTAAACAAAATGTTTCATTTTTATTCTAAAACATATAACTTTTGTCAGAAAACAAATGTACACTACACTTCGTCTTCACCAAACCAAACCATTTTAGTGATTCTTTGTTTTAGTCTTGGGCCATCTTCTCTAGGTCTTATTTTCTGTAAATTCCCATATTTGATCATGAAATTCCTTGATCAATTTCAGCAGGCCAAGTATAAAATTGAATAATAACATATTTGATATTAAATGGAAAAAATGTGCACTGCTTACCTAGTAGTATTAACATATTGCATCATAATTTAAAAACAAATATATGCATTCTACTGACACGCGACTCTCTGAAACGGGGCGGATATCGTTTTAAAATAAACTTATAAACTTATTTTCTCACAGCGATAAAATAAATTTTATTTCAGTTTATGGTTGTACCTTCCTAGAAAAGGTTTTTTTAAAGTAAAACGAAAAAAGGAGATGTTGATCATTATTCATGTTGACCATGACTACATGAGTATTTTCAGATGCGCATAAAAATGTTAATCATTTCGAGGAGCTACTCTAAATTAACATGTGTATTTTAGATGCGCATGAAAATGTTATTTAATTAAACTCTTAAATGTATAAAAATTGGGTGAGAGCGTGTCTGGAATTCTTAGTATAGGATTCTGTGACTAAGTACAATTCATAACTAGGTCTACTAATACTCGTTAACTTGTACAGTATTAATATACCAAAAATAATAGCTTTATTACGTATCGTATAGTCTTATTAACGTGCTAAGAGCCTCTAAGTTCAACCGCGGACATATCGGACATGGCGAAACAATATGGGTTCCTTGTTAACTAGAAAACCCTTAATTGGACCGCGTATCAGCCCAAGATCTTGAATTTTTTCAAGGCGGTGCAAAAACTGAACAGTACCACCCACACCCCGGCCGGTTTTAACATTTTTTATCATATCGGAATTTTACTGATAAACATTATTATTATTTATTCATTTATTTTTCTCAGTGGTCAAAGTTGCGTTATCGATGAGTTGTGTATTCGTTTTCCAAGATTGAATTTGCTGCCCGGGTCATGGACCCTGTTTGCCGGTTTTATAATCAAACATTATCAAACATAATCAAACATTTGACGGCCGGTTTGGTCGAGTGGTAGGTAGTAGCGCTAGCTCTTGATCGACGGGTCCTGCACTAGATTTCCAGTCGGGGAAAATATTTGTGTAAAAAGCAGATCTTTGTTCTCGCGTCAAGGGTGTTCGTGCCTGTGTTTATGTATGATCCAAGGGAACCACGACACAAGGGCAAACTTATTGCTTATGTAGCTTTTAGTAGTCTGTGTTAAGTTGTCTACTAAAAAGTTTAGTCTGTGATTGCTTGTTAGCCGGGTCACGGAGGTCAAATGCACTTCGCTCTATTATTGTAATTATCTGTTCTATCAAGTCCTAGATCATGATCTAGCGTACCTCGAAACTGAACCGAGACAAAGCAAAGTTCTTGAATTGAAGGAAAACTGTGAAGATTTTAAAAGGCATCGTGATCGATACCGTCATTTACCGTCATGGCTCAGGCTGTGGTATTATGCTGAGCTGCCTCCGTTTCAGCAATTTGTAGTTTAGTTTTATAAGAAACCCTACCTCTTGTATAATTGGCCGAATAAATATTTTATATTCTATTCTATTATATTTATAGTACAGGCAAAATAGGTATAGATTTATGATAAAGAAAACATAATAACACCAACCTAACGGGCTATTCCGCTGATCAATGGCGGTGGACTGATAATGGTGACCAATTTTACCCCCGACGAAAAAAGAGGGGTGTTATAAGTTTAACGTGTGTATCGGTATATCTGTGCATCTGTCTGTGGCATCGAAGTTCCTGACCGAGTAGACCGATATTGATATTGTTTTTCGTGAGCGTCAAGGTAGCATACATATGATGAAATTTATGGAAATTTATGGTTACGCATATAAATAGAGCATCAATAGAACGCAATTAGTCCAAAAAAGAAATAAATAATTCGCCTTTACTTAAAGAAATAAACACCATTTTCAGTGTGTACGCTATTTTATATTTTATATTATTTGTTCTGGTGGCAAAATTGAGAACTACCGAAACCTCACACACTTTATGACAGCCACCCCGAGTCCCCGACCAGCAACAGCGCGACCACCAACTACGCATTAAGTTGAAAACTACATAAGAACTTAACATTCGGTTGGCGGTGGCGCTGCCAGTGCCAGTCATGGCAACCGTCACCAAATATATGAAATTTCGATAGTTCTCATTTTTTTTACCTTTTATTTGTCATACCATAATTACAGATTGATAAAAAAATATCCTCAATTTTGCCTCCTGAACAAATAAAATATAAAAAACCCCTTGAACTTCGCATAGTTTTTTTAAAGTGTTCCACTGTGACTTTTTAGAAAGTAATTTATTTATTTTTACTCTGTGTAATGGCACAGACAGACATTTTTTACATAAAAAATATAATAACTAGGAAAGGTCGCCTGATTTAAGCACTGTTATGGATATGCTCGCTAGATTGACGCCGGCTCGAAAAGCTCTCGATAGAATTGTTTCAAATCTCAGGTTGTTGATGAGCAATCTTTATAAAATTTTGCAGAGCAATAGCTCTATTTATACAAAGTTTTCTGCTATAAACAGTTTTAGAGAATGGTCATGTGTACGCCAGCTTGACGTCAAGTTGCATTTCTCTTGCATTCAATTGACTTAGGCAAATGATCTTGAATTGCTAAAAGGACGCATGTCCCAATTTAAACGTAAGAGAAATTAAAATTTCTCAAAATATAAATAGGGTTCATTTTCCTTCTGCTGATTCGGAAGTTTATACTCTTTTCGTATGATAGAGAATTATCATGACATATGCTAGGTGAGATGATTTTGTCATGTCGATGATTCTGTTCTGCTTGTTCCGTACTGATGCTATGCAATCAAATGAAAGGGTAGAACGAGATGTATACGACAAACGCGGCCATGTTAGCTATACTGGACTGTAGTCTAGTCGACAAGTTCGGAAACGTGTTTTTGAGACATACTATTGCTAAAATTATGTGAAATAGCTCATTCGATTCGGAATAATGTCTAGATCATTGTGCATAAAAAGTTAATTAGTGCATAAAAAAACAGCAAAAGTTATAAGCAATTAAACACCTCAAAAACATGGTGTTTGGTTTTTCGCCTACAGTTTGTAAACTATAAATATTTTTGGATTTTGAAAAAAAGATCCTTAAAGAGGAGGAAATTTGCTAAAAATAAGTTTCGACTCCCGGAACTGTACCTCCATTATTTATAATTATAATTTAACGCTCAAAGTAGCCCTCCGTTTAGTTACCGTCCAATATTTTGTCTCAAGAACACGTTTCTGAACTTGTCGAATAGACTACTGTGGTACAAGAAGACTGAGGTATGTACGAGTACATGTACATATACAGTAGGTACCTAGTAAAAAGGTCACTGATAACACGCGTAGTTAATAATGACTCTGGGATTATCAATTAGCCACATTATAATTCGCAGATCATGCATAACGTTTATATACTTACATAAATATAACCCTGAAGTATTTTTGACGTGATTTAAATCAATAACTACAATAACTTGACTTAATTTAAAATTTATAACTGACTTCGAAAACATGTCTTCTTTAAAATGCGTGGAAAATATAAAAAAGTAATTACGCAATTTGCCGATAGAGAAGCGTAGTAATGTACATAATTCAATCACGGTGCTCTTAATAACACTATAAATCACATCTCAAGACTTATACACTGCTCCGTACATTATGATCCTTGTTAAATGTTTCGAAATTTTTATTTATTTTTCTCGTTATATTTTCTATAAGTATCTAATTACCTATCTTTGCATTTCAGAGATTTCTATTACTCGTATGAACTTATGACTTAAAAACTTGCGCAAACTCTACCTCGTTTACGCTCCACCGCGCCAGTGTTCAGTTTCAGTACGGCTCAAGCACAAAGTACTTTTTCGTAGAACAGAAAAGGTGGGTTTACTTGTATCGCTTTGCCCTGCAACCAGTCAATCGCAAACGATAAAACTGTTGAAAGAAAGCTCGAGGAAAGATATTGATTTTTTTCTTCTGTTTAAGTGTTTTTACACTCTGAAAATTTTTGTATCTAAATACAACCCTTTGTTCCTACTAGTTCAGTTGGCTAAACTAGTGAGAACGAGTAGAGCGGCTGTCGTTGCATCATTTGTTCAGTTATCTATAAAACGAGTAGATATAAATATGTATAATATGCTGTGTTAGATAGGTAAACAATTATTAGACAAGTCCTTTCTGAGGTCTGTCATATTTTCTCCTTTAGAAAATATTTCAGATTAATTCTATTAATCATCAGAATATTGGTAGGCTGAAGCGTCAAGTTCTATCACGATCCACTCTGATATTAAATACGTTAATTTAGTTCCTAAAGCACTATTTTTAAAATTGACTAAGTATAGTCAGTTAGTTAAAATTGACTAAGTATACTTGAACAGTAGTTCAAGTACGACTAAGAATCTTTTTTTGACTTAGCAAATAAGATAATCAATCAGCAACTCACCAATAACTTATTTTTTCACAATTTTTGCGTTATTTAGCACTCTTAGCTTTTGTCTGATACCTACGGACTTAATTCTTGGGAGATTTAAATCTGAGGGACAAAGGAAGCTTAAAATTAATGGATACGCAGAAAAAATCGCTCTGCACTGTACTGATTTGACAAGTATCAAGACTGTTACAGTTCGTGTCAAATTATTGACACTATAAAGAGTGCAGGCGATAGAATAATCTACTTACGGGTTACCGGCCTCTCCACGCCATGGAGCGTTTAATTTTTGGTAAAATAATTTTTAAACCCCCTAGAAGTAACATACTTAGAAAATTGAAATATAAAAAAAGTTAAAAAAAACATTATTTCAAATATTGTTCCTAAGATTAGGTATTTAAGTAACAATAAAGTATAAAATTCTTATTTTATAATTTATTTTAGTGGTCACGGCAATTCTAGTAGCGGTGAATGTAAATGCTGTTCCAGAAAAATCGGAAGTTTCAGAAATGAAAAATCGTTTGGTGGGTCAAGTATAATAACAATTTATTTAACATGAATATTTTAGCAGTCAAAATAATTTATTGTTTTTTAATTTTAACATTTCAGCGAAGAATCCGTAAACGGGAAGCATTAAACGACGGACCACCTTTGATATTATCAGATTCTTTAGACAAAAACGAATTCATGCAGTTTGTAGAAGAGCAGTTAATACAACAGTCACAGGTGCTCGAGCATTTAGTAGGAGTCGTGGAAAAGAATGAAGAAATTACTAAAACTTTGGTTGAAAAATTTGTTAACCTTGGTCCAAAGCCGGAACTGCCTGAACAATTAGAGGTATCTACGATTGCGTCTAACGAAATGGTTGTTGATGATGAAAGTCACCCTTTACTAAGGATTGGAGAAATTCTCCCTAGATATGGAAATTTAGTTACAAATTTATTAATACGTGAGGCACGAGACGATCCAGACCCCATAGCCCTCGTGGAACGGGGTCCCGGTCCGCCGCCGCATCCATCCCCTCTGCCGAAAACAAGACGATCATTTAGATCTCATTTTCACATTCAATAACTTACGACTAGAATACAAATACCTATGTGTTAACATGTAATTTTTTTTCTTAGAACTGTAAATTTTGAAAAATAAACGTGTGATTTATTTGTAAAATAAATGATTTTCTTGTCCTTTGGACGTTTCTGCGTCAGGTTGTGAAGTTTTTGATCGGGTTTGGCGTATACGTGAGCTTGTTTTTTTCAGCTGCCACTGTCGCACTTCAACAGTCGTCGCTCGTATGTTAGTCGGCCGACCAATGAACTTAGCCCCTGGTGTCCAGTGGCCGTCCTTTGTCATAAAACAAACGAGCCAGTTTGTGGGTTTGACGATATTTTTGGATTCGGAAAATTTGAGGATGTCTGTCACATGCTGCAAGTTAATTGCTACTTTAAATACAGTAAGTGCACACTTTCTTTCTGATAAATCTTTCTAAACGCCTGTACACTATCTATTAATTTATTAGTATAATTATGAAGTGAGTTAATATAACCCGTTGTTGAATTCTACCATTGTTTATTGTTTTGCAGATTTCGCCCTATCACCGGGTTGCACACAGTTGTAAATAAAAGAACAATATTTCAAAAATAATACTATTTTATTAAATTACAAATTGTAACATTGAATATTTCAATTTGAATTAAATTAATAAAGCGTGTCTACAATGGTGTTATTTGTATTATTTTGTAATGATATATTATTTTGTAATGATATATTATTTTGTATTAATAATACATTCTCATTTTAACCATTCATAAGCTGTGACCGGCTTGGACATACCCCTGCTTCTTCTTTCGTATGTCTGTAAACTAAAAAAGTGGAGGTAAAATATAAGTGAAATTGTTTTCTCAGTAGTTTGAATTTAAAAATTTGTAAGTAGAAGAATTTTAAAAACTTTCGCAACGTGTGTTTGAATTTCATAACAATTACAGAAAAAGATCCTATTCATCCCGGGCAAAAATCGCCTTACCCATATTATATTCGCAAGAGTACTCGTACAAGTCGCAAAGGTCTAGAAACGTCCTGGCTTCATTCACTGATTTGCCACAGACGAGCACGGTGTCATGAAAACAGCTGTACGCAAACTCGCATAATTTCTTCAGTTCTTTCTGTAACCAAATTTAACCATTAGCATTATATTGGGTGATTTTAAATTAGCGAAAATTATGACGTAAATCAACCCACAAAACTGATTAACTTATCTCAAAGAACATGACCAAAAACTTGTGCGAACAGCAAAATTTTGACTTTTCAAAATTTAAAAAATGTAATTTTTATTTTTATTTTGTGTCGGTTCTATGCGAAAAGTAGTTTCATGGGAAGAATCACCTCCTAAAGTTTCTTTAACAAATTTAAAATTAAAAACACCCGCTAAAAAGATGCGATGGACGACATCGAGACGGATACAACAACATCGTCTGAACGCATTCCTTACTTCGAAAGCCTAACTTTCATCAGACAGATCCAGCCCTCAAAAAAGGTTGTGGTCACAGCCACCCAAAAATCGGCCAAGTGGGGGTCGAGGTATGAACTTGTAGTGTATTTTAATTTTATTCAAGTATTATATCTACAGCCTATCGTTAGACTTCAATGGGCCGTGAAAGCATGACGTCACAAGTATATTAGGGTTTTGGGCATGTCCATCGTGCCCATAATGGGTAGATACGCGTTTTATAAATGGTGATCGGCTGTTCAACTGAAATAATAGAATAATAATCACTTTAATCATAAATCAGAGAGATAATGCTGAAGACCAATAATAATAATCTTAAATGTCTGGGACATAGGTAATTAGCCTAATTACCCAAGATTCTAATGAATAGTAAAATTATAATAAAATGCTTATTGATTTATTATTATTTACCAAGAGCAGCATATACCTACAGTTAAAAGAATTAACCCAAACCTTAAAACTAATAATAAAATTGTTTGATAGTCATATAAAAATATCCAGCAGTGAGAAAAAAGGCCTGGGCTCAGTGATTTTTGCTAGTCTGAGTTGCATGTTGGAAATACTGATTTTCAGCCCTTACCTATGAGAGAAGCGCGGGGTGTGAAAATATATAGCTGTTGAGTGTTTGTGTAATGTCATGTGCATGGGTGAGGTGCAGCGTGTAAGTAAGTAGTGAATATTTCTAAATCAAATAAAAGTATTCCATCTAGAACAACGTTAAGGTTAACTTTTAGACATTAATCATATAATTTTATTCTCTTGTGGAACATTCGCTGACTGTAACACCTTTCGATTGTAACAACGAGAAGTATACGTCATTCAATTTTTGGCTAATTGATTGATTTGTCCCATGTTTTATTTCGGTGTTCTGTATTTGACAAAACTTTTTAAAAGATGGTGCCACATCACACAAATAAAAAGGATGAATGGTTTATGGTTTTACCTTGGCATAGGTAGGTATTATAAAAATATTACCTAGGTATTTACTAATAGGCATGATTTATAAAAAAATCTAGATCGTTGAATGTTGATACAGTATGATTCTTTAAGATGGCTCTAATTTATTAAACAAAGAGAAAACTAGCTTACCCAATAGGTTTTGTCTCCAACCATATGACTTTTGGCCCATGATGTGTATAAAATTATAATAACAATAATAAGAGCTCTTTTGTGTAACATTATAGTTGTAGATTGAAATGCAAACAGAACAGTATGTGTGTGTTTAGACGAGACATCGTTCGCGTCGTCTGCCCATTCAAAATGACAGGAAATTGCAAAAAGCTGGTTTGTGTGCCATGTACTGTCATTTAGATAAAATTATCAACGTTTTACATAAATCTAATACTATTGTGTACCAACACAGTTTTGTCACGAAAGAGCGATTAGTGAAATCTGAAAAAAGCAGCGGGTGGCAGAAGGTTAAAAGTTGTGCCATAGCAATGTAAAAAATTTGAATGTGGTTCGTCTTACGAAATCATCATGCCAAAAATGGCCACCCTGTTCTTGCAACATTATTCTAACACCAATTAATATTACAAGTAGAGCTGAAAGTTTGTAAGGATAGATAAAAGAACAGGCATTCAAGCAAACTCATTCAGAATTGTAATATCTTTTTTCTTTGTGATAATATTTTTACAATGCATCACTCGGAAATATTACCATCTTATATCGATGAAGTCGTATGTTATGTAGTCCAAAATCACATAAGATGTAAGTTATTTTAAAAAATAAAGGATTATTTAGACTAATCAAAAAATGGCCGATCTTTCAGAAAACAACATTTTGCTGAAATCAGTATTTTACACGACTTAAAATTTTATTTTCATTTTCAAATGAAACATAAAAAAGTAATTAAAACTCTAACAAAATTGTATGACGAATTTAAATAAGTATTCAAAAATATAGCGTTTCTTTAAATGAAAATATGATTTGTATCCTCGCCTACTGGATTTTAAAAGGGTTATAATGCGTTTATATACAACTCAAGTCCCATAAAACCCTCGCTTCGCTCGTTTTATAAGTGGACTATTGTTACAAATAATTACATAGCAGACATGTGTCGTTAATAATAATAACTATTATATTTTTACTTACCAAAATAAATCCATGTAATAGTTAATGTCATAAATGTCATAATTGTGTAAAGTGTTATTGTAACTTCAAAACTTTAATCAGAAATAATTACAAAAGATAGAATTCAGTGCTCAACTGTATTTCGCCATACACTGTACTTAACAATTGAAGGAAGTTATTCTAATAAGTAAGCGCAAATTCAACATAGTAATTCCACTTGAAGTCTTGGTAGGTAACTTAATAACAACAACTAAACTGTTTACAAAATGTATTGTAAAGTTGTGACATGGATTGCTTTGGGATCCATTGATGTATGAAGCAGTATATTGCGATCAATAAAGCTGTAATAAGAATAAATCTCTTGTGGATTGTCCAATAAAAGCAATATTAACAGCGGGTTTCTGGGGAAATCTAGGAAAGAAAAAACACATATTGTTGGCGAAAATTGATTTTGAGCACGATTTGCGCGATGATAAGATGAAATAGGTAGATGACATGAAGGAAGCTACACTATGCGTAAAAAGGTGTGATAATAACTAAAACATGAAATAGTTTTTTTTTAAGTAGTCATACTAAGTAATGTTACTTCATTAATTTTGTCTTTTACAATAGGCCTTCAACTTCCATGTCTATTATAATATTTTGACTTTTGTTCCTTCAGAAAATGAGTTCAGATAGGTAGGCTAATTCTCATCATTTAATTTTTGCTAGCATAAAGTCACACAACGTTTAAAACGTAGCCACACAGTTTCACATAGTTTCCGTTTTTATTGTGTGTAATTACCCGACAGATTTCCACGTCCAATTTGGACGCAGATCCAACAGTGCAATAAAACTTTGTTGGGGAACTTTTGGAATTCCTTTAAGTTGTCTGTTGCAGTTATGTATAAAGACAAAGTTTAACAAAATATACATCATAAACACATATACACAAGTTCTAATATCTATTACAATCGTCACCAAAGGTAGGCACGAGAGAGGAGACTTTTGCTTTTGCCTTGCGGCGGCCTAGTCAATGAAACGAAAACAAATTGACGACGACGATGAACTCATTGAGTGTCACTTCGAGCCAAAAGTAACATTTCACTTGTAACAATACGTCTTTAAGAGCCCTTGATAATATTATGTAAGTTGTATTAACTACCATTTTATGGTTTCAAGGAGTCAATCAGGAATATATCTAAACAAGAGATATAACCGGGACTGAGTTTTATCAAAGGTGACTTTAGTCAAGCTAGAAATTTGCGTTGATTGTGGAAATGTACATCTAATTGTCTAGTTGCAATAGAGCTAAAATATAGACAGCACCTTGCTGACCGCAATACTTGGCTGATCAAAGTCACCTTTGATTTGAAAGTAACACCCCAGTCTGGTATTTGTCTACGTAAACTATTGCTCTGCATTTTGCATCAGGTACACGGAGTTTCCTAGACTCTAGAAGTTTGAATGAGTCCGGGGATGATTAGACACTTTGCCTAATTCACTACTTTTGTTAATTCGCAACTTTCCCTAATTCGACACTTTCTTCAACCGGACTTTTTCCTTTTTGGTTACTGTAAAGTATTTTAATGGTGCGACGCGCAGAGGATGTTCGTGGTTTAGTAAAGTTTACTAAACTTTGCAAAACGTTCTCCGTAGTCCCTGCCTACCCTTATGGGATTAATGCGTAAGCCTATGTTTGTAAATGTATGTTATCATATTTAACATAAATTTTACTTACCGTTGTTATATAAAATGCGAATTCTGTTCCCGAAAATTCCTCGAAACTGCCAAAACGGAATTGTTTTTCGGATTAATGCTGCCATTGGCACGGTTGTTTGTGTTATAAAAGCGGTTTATTTTCACAAAAGGCATTCTTAAATTGTTGACTTCTTGTTGGTTATTATAATGTGAGTCTGTTTGTAGGTGTTCAAATTGTTAATATTTGAAAAGCCGGGGTCTGGGTAAGCATTAAAGTCAGGATCAAGACGATAAGATTAGTCTGGACCTAATGCCATGGTCTTAGCTTCAATTCCTGTTCGACGCAAATGTTGACAAGAGATAAAATTTTATTTAATTTTTTTATATATATGAGCGAAGCGAGAACACTGGTATAGTTAATAACTAGCACAGCATAGTTACTTCCTAGATTAAGTGTATGTATTTTTTTTGCTTCCTGTGTATTTAAAAAAAACATTCACATAAGAAAACAATACATCACATTCTAATTAATGTCTTTATTATTTAAAATTCAAATAACACAGATATAAAATAAACTGTTTAAGTAGTGATTTGCAAAGCTTTATATTGATAAAGATAAGGTACGTTATTGCTATAATTACATAAATATTCAATTGAAATTTCAATCATCGTAGTAGCTGCTTGTGGGTCGCCGAGATGCAGTTAGCAAAGTCTTGTCCTCGGGGCAGCTTGTTTGTCTGTAATCTGAAAAAAAAGAGACAAATGTATGAAGAATCCATGCAGAATTGAAAGTGAGAGATAAACATAGAAAGTGCCAGCTAACATTTCTTTCCAGGCATACTGTAGGAGTGGTAAGAGGAAACAGTATTGTCGGCAAATGCTGGCAACTATGTGGTTGTCAGTTGATTTTTAAAAAACCTTAAATTTTATTTATTTTATTTTATTATTTATTTTCTCCGCTAGTGATTTGACCTCTCGATACAACACGACCACCAGAGGACGTTTCCTCCACTGACAAGAGCGCGGCTCTTAAATGTAAGAAGAGAGATTACTTATTTCACAAGACCCATAAAATGCATGACAACCACCTATAGTTGCCGGCCTTTCGCCGACAATACTGCTTCCACGCTGGACTGGGCGTGAAAGAAAAAAAATTGAATGTACCAGCTGACAACTCTTCCCAGGCATACTGTAAAAGTCAGTAAGTGGGACGCAAGGGTTTGCTGTATTATGGGCGAAAAGTTGTCAACTTCTCACTATTGTAATAGGTCTTTACCTATGAAATTGCCGATTTTTTCTCAAGCTTTATTTTATTCATAATTTATTTGATTGAACAGCTATTACTAAAAAAAAAAAATTATTTTAAACCTTGGCCATATAACGGAGATATTGAGTCAAATTAATACATATTTACTTTAGATTTATTTGCTGAAAAAGAAGCTCAAATATAGCTCGTTTCATCCGTTGCCCGTTTCATTGCTTATTTTTGCTGTACCGTTGTTACAGTTACAACTTTCAATAAAGTAAATATGATGAAAATAAACTTAATGTTGTCCAAATCTTCCCAGAAAATTTTGCTAAATTTAGATCCCGCATTCCCGAGAAAAATCCAAAAACGTTAGAATAAAAATTCAGTTTTCCAAAAATATTGTATGTAACGGCAGTTTCATAGGTAAAGATCTATTACATCATGTTTCATCTAATAACCCTCAGAATGTATGTCAAATGTGGCATCAAGAGGTTCTAGAACCACTAATGCTCTGCCTACCCTGATAGGGATTATAGGGGTGAGCGTATGTAGGTATGTGCACATGGCAGCACAACAGGTTATACATGTTGACCTTGACGTCGCCCTTGTCTCGCTTGTAATAGCGGCGGCTTTCGTAGTGCAAATGGATAACCTGACGTGCTGCTGTATGTACTTCCTGCGCGTGCGACAATGATGAAAAAAATTCAACATCAGAAAACATTCTTGTCAACATCAGAAAAATACCATTTGAGTGGAATATCTTTTCTAGGCCCAAACCTAGAGTTCCTTTTCTAAGTTTCATCTCGGCTTTAATAAGTCAGGATTCATCTTTTACATGATAAAATATGAATGTGAGTGAACTAACTCCGCCTGCGGATGCAGTTGAAGTCAAACATGTCGCAGAGGTCGCGGAAACCCATGACGTCACCGGCGTGGCTGATCCCACACACTGGCACGCGGTCGTGGTTGCACACCTTCGCCATACTGCACCACTTCGGGCCCATCTGTAAATATAAGCTCATATATTTCAGGAAAATGTTTTTAATTTTATTTCACATGGAAATGTAAAAAGTCATTGTTTTAGAGAAAGAAACAATTTCATGACGCAAGCAGGACAACTCTATAGGTTCCACTACTACGATCAAATTAGGTTTTGACCTAGACATTGATAATTACTGAGCGGGACCTATTGGAATGTGTTCGGACGCCTTCCAGGATGATTTTTTAAGAACAAGACATTCAAGTCTTCAGATTTACTTTCCAGTGTCAATAACACCTGGAAAAACTGGTATTTTCTTTGAAAAAGTTAGGATGAGCTTAGAATTAAGCCAGGACGCTATGTTTAATAATAAACGAACGTTTATGGTATTTTGAAAATGTGGACATTAAACAATTAAAATTCCTGGATTCCAGGGTGCCTAGAATTTGGATCGAACAAGCCTTTAAATCTTCAAAAATTTTGATAAGGTGATATTTTTTTTTGTATCTAGTTTGCATTTTGTCATGCACTCAGCTGTTGCATATAACAGTATGGGATTTCTAGAAATCGTTGAAATTCTTCATGATCATTAACTTTTCGTACTTATAGGTTACCTTATAATTCGTCTGAAATGAGTGTGGAATGTTTTATAATGTTTTTTTTGGAATCAAATAAATAGGGAAAGGTCTAATTCACTATAAATAATACAAATATTTTATAATTTTCGAGCAATAGTTAATGAATCATGAGGTAACCTTAAAATGATCATGACGAATTTCAACGATTACTATAAATTCCATTCTGCTATATGCAAGGGCTAAATGCAAGGCAAAATGCAACCTTATATAAAAAAAAAACCACCATACCAAAAATTTTTACGATTTAAGGCTCGTCGCAGCAAAATTCCAGGCACCATGGAATCCAGGAACTGAAAATAATTAACGTCAACGTATGCAGAATAATAGAAAGTGCCCTAAACCGTCGTTTACTATTAAAAATGGCGTTTTGCCATGCATCTTAGCCCATCCTAGCTTTTTCAAAGATAATTCCAGTTATTCAATGTTTTTTGACACTGGAAAGTAAATCTGATGTCTTTAGATGTCTGGTCCATAAAAAATGCGCCTGAATGAAGAAAAAAAAATTGTTACAATTTCAGGCCTGCTCCTGAAAATTACAGTTTTTCCAGGATATCTTGGCTATCCCACCAGGGAGGTTTGGGGACTTTCCTGAGTGTCATCCTGAAAGATGTCTGAACATTTTCCTAAAGGTTTCGCTCAGTAATTATCAATTTCCGGGTTTGAAGAAAAAAGGGCTTATTTTGACCGGAGTACACGCTATCTATAAATCATATGAGGTAGTTAAAACAGGTTTCTCTCCATGAAACTGAACCACTATACCTAATCTCAGAAACGGTTTTCCGACTTCCCAAACAAAGGCAATTTTGTTTGGGAAGTCGGTTTTTTAGAGACGATTTTTTTAAAATGTTTTGACCTGTGTTCCTTGGGATAGTTGTTCAGTTTAGTGGGCCTCACAATTTAATTCATGTACGTGGTCTCATAAAGTCTCATTGATACCCTGGAGTTATGGGATATCAAAAGGAACAGGTTGTATAAATGGGTGACCCAGCTCTAGTGTTTTCTGATAGATATCATTTAGGTGTTGCTTACGAAATTGTTTGGTTTGCATCGTAGGTATGTAGTAAATAAGCAACTTAAAAATAAAAATACAGTGTACCAAAATATGTAAGTATTTTGCGAATTTAATAATTGAAACCTAGTTTTGATATTTCAAAAAAGATGTAAACACTTGGTGTTATAAGTTATAATGCATTACATTCTTTTTATCAGCCCATATACGTCCCCACCGAGCGGCACGGGCCTCCCTACGAAACACGAAGGGGATTTAGGCCATAGTCCACCACGCTGGCCCAATGCGGGTTGGTGGACCGCTTGTCTTTCTAAAATGAATTTTTTTGAACGGGCGGGTTTCATCACGATGTTTTTCTTCACCGTTGAGCAAGTAATGCATTACATTATGTAAGATTAATTAAAATTAAAATCATACTTTTTGTACCTTTCTCCCCATGGAAATGTCCTCATTATCTCTCTCCCGGGGTGGTCCGTGGGCAGCTACCATAGACAAAACCACGCAGGTTAGGAGTACAACTGAAATAAGACGTCACCCGTCAACCCTCTGTAGGCATGCTACACTGAAATTAGACTGAGTAGCGTTAAAATAGTTGTCTAGTCGGATAGCCAGTTAAATGAAAGTAGAGAATGTATTTCCAAATTTTCTGGACCGTCTTTTAGTAATTGACATGTCAATAAAGTTGTTAAGAAAACCGAATTAGTGCTGACATAGGTAACTAATGATTTCGTGTACAATCTTATTAAGATAAGATTTTGCTGTGCCTGCGATTTAAAAAGACAACACAAATAGAACACTTTCAAATTATTGCATTCCGTATTCCAAATTTAATTAAATACAATTTCTTCACATTCTTAACTCTAATTTATTTCTCAAAGAAACTAATTTGAATAGTCGAATTGACATCCATGAATCATGAAAGTGGTATAGTGGCAAAGGTAAATTCAATGCAAGAACTTAGACCCCTGTCCGTCAATTATTCAGAGAGATAGACACTCCATTTCATCCCTACTCGGAGCAGTTTTTAAAATGTAAGTACTATTAACTGTAAGAAAATGCCATGAAGGGGATTAATTTAGTAAGATGATCGCAAGTTTCTTTTCTTTATTCAATTACTAATATCTTGTTAAAGGAGCGCTTGAAACAACAAAAAGAGACTAACAGGAATTGCTTTGTGAAAATTTATTTCAATACAAGAAGAGATTTTATGCTTAGTCGCAAGTCTTTGCTTTTGTAGAATGACGACAACTTCCTTCATTTTCCAACGCCTTACTAAATTTCCTGTAAACATTTTCTCCGAGCTCTAAAAAGGGCTTTGCCAGCCTTTTATTGGTTTGCTTGTAGCAACAACATTTAATGAAAGACTTTACTGTCCACCGGTAAATTGCTCCGTTAAATAAATGAAAAGGAGTTTGAAAAATGTTTAAGGTAGAAATTTATATTCTTCTTCAAAAGAAAATAAATGGCGAAGCAAGAAATTGTCTTTTTCGTTTTATATTAAGTAATAGCTACAAAAGATTTCTTATTAAAATGACGTTTTATAATTTCTTTAGTGTTTTTTCGATGTAAATAGTGTTCTGCTCCAAACATTTATCTTGCGTGACGTGATATGATAAATGAAAATAGTCCTATTCAAATTCTGGCAAGAAAAACACGGCAAAAATATTAGTAAATACGACATCGAAATTGTTACCAAAATTAATTCGAATTTTCATTCTCAGTGTCGCACCATCTTTGATTACGATGTTAACAATACAATATCCTCAAAGTTTTTGATGTTACAGATAGTAAGTTAGAAGCAGGCTGAAAGTAATTTTTATTAAATTGTAAGGTCAAGCAGTCAAACTTGCTTAATATATTTTAATTGCTATCATTTCAAATCGTGCCAGCGAACTCTGTAAAGATTTGCCCAAAACATGTGGTATCATTTTCTTGTGATATTCGACGAGAACTATATTCAAAATCAAAATAATTTATTTCAGCTAATCGCATACAAGTATACATTGCTCATCATTACATTTCAATTCAATTCATTTCATCCATTACATTTCGAAAAGTTTAAAATTTAATTTAATTTTGATATGCCATATTTGTATAAATGTTAACGGAAGTGTATGAAATCCGTCATTTTATACAATTCCTATAATCGTCCGGAAATGTGTGAAAAGAAGTATATTTGATACATCTCCTAGGAAATCTATACATTTCCTAATTAACAATCGGAAATGTATAAAATATTAGATTTTGTCTGTTTATGATGTTTATATTCATGTCATTTGACTTCTTGTTCGATTGCGATAGACGGAACTGCGACAAGTATGTTTGTTAGTAGCCTAATCCAACCAACCCGTTAAGGGTTGGTTGCCAGAAACGACTGTGGTTGTGCTAAGCGGTTGTCGCATTTCCGCTCAGTTGAGCTACATCATGATGCGGTCAATTGACAGTAAAACATTTCATGAAATGTTACCATTTCATGAAATGAGCCAATCTACAATATGGCCAAGACAAATCCACGTCGCTTATTCAGATTAGGTTAGGTTGTTTTTTTTTCATTTTATTCTCAGAAAGCATTAGTTTTATACATTTCCTAGAGTAATTTCGGAATTTTATACAGTTCCTAGGATATGTGTGTATTAAAAAGTCTTCGAAACAATATTTTATACATTACCTAGATATCCTTAGAATTGTATACATTTCCTAGTAATTGGATACAATTCCTAAATTTCTATAATAATTATAATTATAGGTCAAAATCAATAAATTGGTCAAATATAAACAAAATAAATAGTTATTTAAAACAGTTATGTCCAAAGGTGTAAAATATTAAAGGTTTCTAATTGGCCCATAACTGAAAAACTGGGGCGTGAAGCGCCTGCCAATGCCCACTAATGAGCCCGTCCGACCTGCCGGCGATGGCGAGGAGACTGTTGCAGCTGGCCCGCACTCTGTCCGCAATCCCGGTACCCTGCTTACGCATAGTGGTGCACAAGCAATCTACACGCACCTCGGCGAACATACCGGACGCACTACAGAAGCGGGGCAGCCGCTACAACCCCCTCATAGCATTGTTGTATTGAACGTGGATGGCATTGTATGACCTATGCGTATATGATAGCCACAGGTTACTCGAGTAAAAACTTGTACAAAAGGCTCTGAATAACGTCATTTTAACTTCCCTCGAGCTTCGAGCAAACCTGCGTGCTATCATATTCGCCCTTACCGCCATCATTCCTTTCTCATTCAATATCAGCGTTGTCCTTCAGGTCGGGCGTCACAATGTGCCCAAAATATTTAAAGGAGGGCATGCGGTAAAGCCTGATGGGTGGAATCTCCGTCAGATATTTTGACCCAGCCTTGGAAACTATAACCTCGCTTTTTTAATATTATATTTCAAGCCATGACTATGAGCGTATGCTTCGCAGATGCTTAGGAGTTCTCTAAGTTAACCCACCGGCGCGCTCAGCAACACCGTGTCGTCCGCATATAGCTAATGTTGTTGAAGCAAACATCATCAACATGACATCCAACATGGCGGCTGCTGAGAGTGCCGATAAGGTCATTCATGTACAGGTTGAAGAGCGTTGGTGAGTTTAACCCCCCCTGCCTCACCCCGCACCTCAACCTGTATGTGTCCGACGTAGCCCCCGACCATTTCACGCTATTGACCTGGTTCCCATACCAGTACCGTAAGGTGTTAATTATTCCTGGTGGAACTTTGGCCTCATTTAGCTTCCTCCAAAGCACTGGATAGGAAACCAGGTCAAAAGCCTTCAATGAATCGAGGAAACAGGCGTATACGGGCATGTTGCGGTCCGTATAATATCTGATAGCATGCTTCATACAGAGAATCGCACTCTCAGTAGAGAGTTTAGGTCTAAAACCGAACTGGTTGTCGTGCAACTTTGAAGTGTTATTCAGTGGTTAGTTAAGCATGCCGTTGAATACCTTGGCGATGACTGTAGCTAATGAGATCGTCTGTAGTTATTTTTATCAGATATGTCACCTGTATTATTTTTGACTATCGGTATTATTTTCACGATCATTCTCATTAACTCGTCAGGCAAATAAGTATGTCTAATACATAAATTACAAACATTGCCAGAAGACGCGGCAGGTGAGGGCCTACGCGCTGGAGGTGTTCGATGCTGCGCCGATATTCTACAACAAGTCTCCCGCCCCTTCTGTCTGTCTGAACGCGATAAACTCAAAAACTACTGAGCGGATTTTCATACAGTTTTCACCAATAGACGGGATGATACAAGAAGAAGGTTTATGTGAATAACTCATTCCCAAAATTCCCACGGGAACGAAGTCTCGGATGGGAAGCTAGTATGTGATACATTGTGGTATTTTCCCAAATAAGTATGTGAAATAAACTGAATATTGTCAAATCGTGGTTTGAGTGCTCTAGAACAAGCGGCGTGCGAGTGAATGGATATACCAAATCCTGGATTATGGTCTAGTGAACCTTATGAAACTAACGTAAACTAAAAAATCACCTTCTCAGTGGCAAAATAAAATATAACTTACCATTTTTTCTAGAACTTGCCATTTCGAATGAGGTACGATTTCAGTGAAAGATAGATCGCAAATGGTGCTAGCATCCAGTGCTATTCCTCACACAAACTTTGTTTATGATCTGCAACTATTGTTTAGATATTGACTAAACATCCTGCTATTGATATATTCCTGGTAAGTTTGGTAGTTTGTTAATATAATGTTTACATAGATTCAAGATTTACAGCGGAGGTACATTCCTGCATTTCGATTTTCTTGCGCGTTTGAAACCTGGAAGTACATGCATATACGTGTTACTTTCCATCCACTCTATTATTCTAAGAAATCGCGTTAATGTTAGAACTTTTAATTTTTTTAATGGCTGCCAGAAAATCTCTTATTACTTTGCATCATAAATTCCACACCCACAAACTAAGAAAATGTGAATATGAATAAGTAATTGAATGAGTTTGTTGGCAAATGTTGAACAATACGACTTTAGTTTTTCTTGTTATTTTGTTAGACTTAAAAAAGCTACTGTAATCTATAATAATCCAATGAGCTGCTAAAAGGAATGCAGTTGTTTCGTTACCCTAGAAACGACCGACATATGATCTCTAATTGTCACTATCTGTCACTGTCAGAGAGATACTCTGAAACAATTCGGTCGTAGACTTACGGACTACACAACGCTGTCAAAACTTGACACTTGCAGAATCATCGCAAAAAAGCCGATGGGGCCATAATATCCAAGAATTGATTGATTGAACGCTGTCAAATGTCAAGAAAGTGTCTAAGCGACAACACGGCGCGGTGCCCTCGAGTAATCGAAGTGAAGTTTTACCGTCAGCGGAGTGGTGTAGCGCACGAGTTTGTCACAGGCCGTGCTACCGTTCTGTATGTGTACCTCCGATTCTTCGGAGCATCGGGTGTCAGTATGAATGTCTGTCTTGCGCTTTATTTACAGTAACGGGTAGATTTATGGTGTACACTTAACAAATATCGTAGATAGTAATTGGATAGAAATAAACAAAAATGTTGAGTTTCCATACAAACTTCATCAGCATATAGCGCATTTTGTACGGGAGATCAAAAAATTTTTTCGTATTTTGCCCTATGTTTCTTGGGGAAGTTGTTCAGTTTCATGGACTGATTAACCACCCGAGAGGTTAAAAGACAAAAAATTGTAAAATAAAAAGTTTTTGTATTCGTAGATTTGAATTTGTGGCGTTTGTTTATAGTGGTTTATGATAGCTGCTACATTTAATAACAGCTATTTTTGAACAGTTGTTTTTTTTTAAAGGAGACTTGCCTTTTCGATACTCGCATTCAAACTCAAGCAAATCGCATTTGTCTATGAACCACCTTACTTCTCTAGTTGATGGGATTATTCCACAGATACGTTCGCCATTGTGTGGACACACCTTCGCTCTTACGCATGTTGACTGCAAATATAAATATATAAAAAAATATTGGGTAGGCTAGGCACAATAACCAAATATAAAAGCTTTTGACTAACTTTTTAATTATCAGAGGTAGTATCAAAAAATCACTTGATGCCAAAGCCGATAAACATTTGGGTGGCCTGCTTAGACCTTCAGATAAAACAGGTTTTCAGTATATTGATTACAATACAGAACAACCCTCGAGTTCCTTTTACGGACTTTTCACATTAATCCTGAGAACATCTGGTGCCAGCTGCTTGCGTCTATGTTTTCATTTTATTTTCTGTTCGCAATGCTCAGAGGAGATTTACTGTGCTTTCACTATTGTCAAACCATGTCAGAGGCCATTGTGTGGTTTGAAAACTCTGACACTAGGGTTAGCCAAGTTTGCCACACCCTTGACTACCTACCTGATAAGAAGAAGATTGTTATAAGCACAATGCTGAGAGATACGTTTTGTCAAATTGCTTGCAAAATGCGGTGATAGTCCAGTTGGTAATGAGCCAGACTTGTAATCCGAAGGTCGTGGGTTCAAAGCCTGGTGCGGGCCTGTACCACTAAATTCGTCTTTTCGGATTTATGTACGGATTTCTAATTATCACTTGCTTAACGGTGAAGGGAAACATCGTGATGAAACCCGCCTGTCCAAGAAAATTCATTTTCGAAAGACGAGCGGTCCACCAACCCTATTTGGGCCAGCGTGGTGGACTATGGCCTAAATCCCCTTCGTGTTTCGAAGGGAGGCCCTTGCCCCTCAGTGGGGACGTATACGGGCTGATAAGAGGAAATTGTTTGCCACATTAAAGATTCGTCTTAACATTGGCGTCGAAAAGTAGTTTACCTTTTCTTTTAGAACACACGTGACTCGAGAAACAAGGAGAAACGATGAAAAGAAAAGAAACAAAAAGATTTCATTGGAAACCATTCAGGTGATCGATTGTTCTACACAGTAACTACATCAAGTGCTAAAGTGATATTTCGAAACACTCGCGAAAATTCGTTTAGCGATAACACAATCTCATCGCCTTCAAGAAAAACCTAAAGCAGTGTTTACAAGTAATAGCATTTTTAAAGTCTTCAGTAATATTAAAGCAGTTATTTAATTTTGTTAATTGTTCAAAATGTGTTGATGTGATTTAGCTTTACATTTTTTCATTCTTTTTAGTCAATGAAAAATTATACTATATTATAGTGCAGCCGATCCTTTCAATGTGCATTCGTCCTAATAAAGTATTTAACATCACAATTGTTAGTTATATATGGTTTGAACATTAAAATGCGTGTTCCAAGTGTTACACTAGGTAAGTTTAAAAAAAAAACACTTTAAATTATAAAGTTTTTAAGGAAGAACGAAATAATGCGTGGTAAAATATTTCTTTTCCAGTATTTTTTTCCCTTCTTTGCTTCTTGCAATTAACACATGCTGATCATCATGAAAAAGTAAGTATCTTATATTTTTATGTATGACCTGTAAGCAAAAACCATTCTTGTTAAACTTAACTGTTAGGTGCTACACATAGCAATACGTGGTTGTGGCATCGTGCATTTTAGGTACTTCGCTCAAAATGGTACAAAATTACGGTAATTATCAGGTAAATTATCAAACAACAAAAGTTCAGTAATGTTTGATTTATCGGAGTACCTTGTATTGTGGCGTCATTAAGAAGCTTACGTTTGACAGAACAAGACATTCAATTAATTATCACCAAATAATAGATATTCAAACAATCTAAATATATAAAAGGAGAAACTGACTGACTGACTGACTGACTGACATATCAACGCACAGGCTAAACGGCTAAACGTAGGCACTTGAAATTTGAAAGGAACGCAGCTTAGGTACCGTAGAGGTGCACTAAGAAAGGAATTCCCGAAATTCCCACGGGAACGGGAATTAGCGGGAAAATCCTTTTGTATGAAAAATCTAAACCGCTTAAGTTAGACGCTTGAAA
Source organism: Aproaerema taeniolella (assembly GCA_949987775.1). NCBI lineage: Eukaryota > Metazoa > Arthropoda > Insecta > Lepidoptera > Gelechiidae > Aproaerema > Aproaerema taeniolella. The sequence continues at coordinate 11,111,751 of OX465242.1, read as the reverse complement.
TTTGGCATGCAGGTACCTTAGTAAACTTAAAGCTTAGTTGCAACAGGATATTGCAAAATTCCCACGAGAACGGGAGTTAGCGGGAAAAAACTTTTGTATGTAAAAATCTCTCGACTAAGACTAAGACAAAATACTTTTGAGTGCATTGGAGATGAACCGTACTTGTAACCGGAAGGTTACGGGTTCAAATCCTGGTGCGGGCTTTTACCACTAAATTGGTCTTTTTGGATTTATGTACAGATTTTTCAATAATTATCACTTGCTCAGCGGTAAAGAAAAACATCGTGATGAAAAACCCGGCCGTCTAAGAAAATTTGTTTTCGAAAGACGTGCGGTAGACCAATGCGAATTGGGCAAACGTGGTGGACTATGGCCGAAATCCCCTTCGTGTTTCGATGGGAGGCCCGTGCTCCTCGGTGGGGACATTTATAGCCTGATAAAAAAACTAGGTTTTTTGCCCATGTTGCTACAATTTTATTTTTCCATCCTTTTATGTTACTAAAAAGTTAGAGAGATACCAAGCACACCTTGCCTCGTGGATTTGGATTTTTTATTTACCAGCCCATATACTTACACAATCTCATCGCCTTCAAGAAAAACCTAAAGCCTAAACCCAAAGCCCATTTAATTTTTTGGTATCATTTAGAAAAAATAATAATTTCGGCGCTGTTTATTTTTTGTAAAGGCCTTTAAAGAAATATCATATCTATTTTTTACCAAGTTGGTAATAAAAAGTTATTACCAAGTCGAAAGTAATAAAAATAATTAATTTGAGCTAAGGATTGATAAATAAAATAAATTATTAAAATAAACAAAAATAAAATAAAATGTGCATTAAGTAAAGGCTGCTGATCAATCTGTAATAGTTATAGGGATAAGTAAATATTTTAATAATAATTGAGACAATATTTTAATAAATTTGAGACAATATGAGTTTTAAAACGATTAGTGATTAAACTTAGCTCTGTTTTATTACAAGCGAATCAAGTTATAACATGTTAGCTAGCTGAAATCATTACTTGATCTGTTCTTCATTGCAGACGTGTTTGGAGGCCAAGATCTGTGTCCACAACGCTAATCAAAAATGCGGTATCAACTCTGCCGGGCAGCCGCGCCGCTTCTTAGATAGCTGTGACATCAAGGAGTACAACTGTCTGAAAGGAACTGGTACTAAATTCCAAAATTCCAAAATAGTCAAACGACATTAATAGGACCTAAGTTTAGCTTATTATTTCGTGCAATTGCCAAAACCAATTGTTAAATACACGGTGTAAGGTACAGCTTGATCGACTGCCAGTAATTTAATTTTTTTTCCCGGAAACGTCAAGTTAAGGAATTTTTTTGTTTTAGCTGTGATAATTGTTTTTTATTGAAAAATGGAGTGAATCAGTATAAATAATTAAATTTTAAAGCAAAAAAACATAAACGACATGAAAAATAAAATGAAAAATTTCCGGAGGAAAATTTCAGTGGAAAATCATTCAGAATAATAGTTTGAGTTCAGGGTTTCAGTTTTTGCTAATCTGTCCCTTACACCCTGTACATTTTTTGTTCGGTTGCTGCGAGTAATGTCAAATTACATAAACTTACCGTAAATGGATTCCAAAATATTTTAAGACAAATTATAAGCTCATATTTACATTCAAATAGCCCAGCTTGGGATTTTCCTCGTGTCGTTGCTCCTTTGTGACACGTACTAAAATGGACATCCACGACCATTTGCTTTTTACGAAAATATTAGAAAATAGATCTGTATCCCGGGGACATTTATATTACTAAAGAGGTTACCGTTTGTCTTTGTGAAATTATTATAGATTTCACCATTTTATAAACTAAAAGTGAGATCTTAATGACCGTAACCCGCCGTAACAATATTAGTCATAAGTTAAAAAATCTCTTAAGTCAAAAAGTTATTTAAATTTTTGAGTTACCATTTCAAATTTATATATTTGGTCCATGAAGAGGAAATGAGTCTTAAAATCTAAACCGGCCACAAAAATCGTCTTAAAACAGGTATATGGTTTGTTCAGAGGGCCTATTAACAAATATTATATTGAAACGGTAAATCAAAAATGTAAACAAACACAAAATATGGTTACGGTGGGTTACGGTCACTAAGACCTCACTTTTAGTATATAAAATTGAATCTATAATAGAAATAGAAATCTATAATAATTGCACAAAAAAAAACGGTAACCTCTTTAGTAATATAAATGTTCCCGGGCTACAGATCTAAAAGAAAAACAAAAAAAAACAACAATTTTGGACCTTTTATTTGAAGGCTGTGTCACTGGACCAAATTGCATTTTAAGTGAATATATAAAATGTTATGCTTTTTTTTTCAGATTATCAGAAAACAGAAATGAATAAGTGCGAGGCTCTACCTCCGATTCCGAATGACGCAGGAGAAGCGAATCCCGATGCGAAACGCGCCGGTACCATTAAACGAGGATAATTAAAGTTCCTGTTTAAATTATAATTTTTTTATTTCTATTTCTAGCCCCAATTTTAAACATTGTAACTTAAAATTCACCGGCAGCTTTGAGTGAACATTTATAAGTTAAAAAATGTATCTCGTACTCAGACAGAAAACTACATATAGTTATTTAGTAATAATTAACTACACAAAAAGCGGTGATAGCCCTGTTCGTAATGTAATGAGCCAGACTTGGTACCAGAAGGTTGCGGGTTCAAATCCTGGTGTGTGTCTGTACAACTAAAATCGTGTTTTCGGATTTATGTACGGATTTTTTCTTAATTTTATTAATTGCTCAGCGGGGAAAGAACATATCTTGATGAAATCAGCACGTCTAAGAATATCTTTTTTGAAAGGCGCGCGGCGCGTTCTACGAACCCGCATTGGGCCAGCGTGGTGGGGTAGGTATAGCCTACTTCCCCTTCGTGTTTCGAAGAGATTCCCGGGCCCTTCGGTGGAGACGTATACGGGCTGTTTAAAAAAAAAGTCTAAACTACAGCAAATACGGAGACAGAGACAAGAATCTTGCCTTACACAATGAAAATACGAGTCTATTTACACATACTCATGCTTTGTAACATCTCTTCTTAATACATCATTCATCTCCACATCTCCCTCTCATCTCTTGAGTAATCTCATTTTTAAAAACTAATCAGTTACCTCGTTCAATTTTTAAAAAGATTTACGTATCTTAATTTTGGAGCAAATCCATTACCTAGCTAAGCTGTACAATCGAATGTAACTATTTAATTTTGACAAAAAACTTTTTAATATCTTTAAGAATATAGCGTAGCATATGTTTGTTTGTTGACCTTTCAAAAAAACTTTTCTTTATGTAATCACCATCTTCTTTAACCCCTGACCAAAAAAAGGGGTGTTATAAGTTTGAAGTGTGTATCTGTCTTTGTCTGTGGCATCGTAGTTCCTAAACGAATGGACCGATCTTGATGCGGTTTTTTTGTTTGAAAGATGACGTGATCTAGACGGTATATTTTTTTTAATTAGTTTAGCTGTTAAAAACTATGAATATAGGAATGATACGTTTTAAAATTAAACGTATGTAGTCATTGACTAGGTTCATATATATTCATCGGCAGCTTTTTTTAATAAGTTTCTCACGCACATGTTTTTTTTTAAAACAGAAGGTCCGTGGAATGTATAGTGTCAAGAATTTACCGCCGGCACTTTTAAGTGTGCTTAAGAAGTGGTGGTGTTGGAAGGCTAAACACTGCGACACCGACGGGGAAATAGTTTGCGGAGTCGACGTAGAGTTGGAAATACAGATGTACTTTCATAATGAATGTGGAATGGCGCGGTTCAACTGTGAAAATGGAAATGGTAAAAAATATTTTAAAATTGAAAACCACACTCGGAAAGACGCACATGAAAAGTTGATTGACGGCCGGTTTGGACTAGTGGTAGCGCTGCCTCGACGGGTACTGGGTTCTATTCCCAGTCGGGGCAAATGTTTGTGTATAAAGAAGATGTTTGTTCTCGGGTCATGGGTGTTTGTGTCCGTCTGTATGTATTTTCCGAGTGAGTGACACAAGGGAAAACCTTAGTGTAGGCCTTCAGCGCTTATTTATTATTGTATCATTCGTCAATTAACTTTTAGCAAAATTTTTGGTTAAAATTGTTTTTTTTTTTAGATTTCCGTGTCAAGAACAACTCATATTGTGAAAAGCCACATGGTGTAAATAATAGACGGGTTGGACCTCAAGCTACCAAGGTATATCTGTAAATGCTCAATGGACATTTTTATTTTTGTTTTACGCCAGAAGCTTGTGTAGGTGGGTATTTTATTTACTGCTAGTCTTGCTATAACTCCATCTAGGTCGTGATGAAAGATCGTTTACAGCATAATTCTGAGTCAGCGACTCTCACTCCGGTGGCACTCACTCTCCTGCACCCGTATTATACACTATTCGATTCGAAATCGACGCACGTAAACACTTTAGTGCATCCCTCTCTTGCGGTCTTGTCGAAAATCGGATTCGAGTCGAATGATGTATGGGCGCTGTTCACTGTTTGACAATATTTGTTTAATTGTGTCACTTTGTGTTCGTTTTGTTGTGTGTTGTTATCTATGTATCTATCTATCATTAAAACATATTTTTCACCTCTCCAGTTCAAAAAGAAAGCTTATGCTTGTCAAAATCAGAGAGCAAAATCATTGTTTGAAATGAAATAACTTAGTGCGGTGATTTGTTCAGCAGGCCGAGTACGATAGTGACAGCACCGCGACAACACCGCGGCCCTATGCCAAAATGTCAACATTGACAACGCCATAGGGCGAGCAAGCCTTTGCGCGGGACCCTCGCTAGAGCTGCTGAAACTAATTTAGGCCTATCAAATCACGAAATTTTATATTATTTATTTAAAATAAAAATTACAAAAATGTGCTAAATATTGATTGTTTAAGGAATGAAAAAAGGTTAGGTATTTAATATAAATTCTAATAAACAATGTAGTTTTCCAAAAAAATATTTTCAACTTTGTAAAAATGTTACGAATTGCAATTACTGAACGCAAACTATAATCCTGGCCACTTTTAAAAAATAACAAAACACACAGTTATTTGTCAATTAAAAAAAAGAAAACAGCATTGACGCATAAAAAAAAAGAATGTGTTTGACACGAGAGTAAAGCCAAATCAAAAAAAAAAAAAAAAAAAAAAAAAAAAAAGACACGAGAGTAAGTTTTTTTTTATCTCGTGCCTTTAAATCACTCGCTAGGCTCAGTAGTCCACTTTAGAATGAATCGCTACGCTCGTGATTCAACTGTAGACTACTTCGCTAGATTGCACTCGGGCAGCAAAAACCAACTTTACTCTCTTGTTGAACAAATAACTATTGCATTTTAGGTGAATGGAGATATGGACCCAGCCCCTCAACCCATACACTCTGGAACGTTGAAAGTTGCAAATAAGTTCTGGTGTTGGAGCGCAAATCGATGCAGTCACACCGGAGAAAGTGTTTGTGGCTGGGATAAACGCCTGATTGAACAGAGATCCTTTACAAGCTATTGTGCATTGGCTCAGTTCAACTGCAAAAATTATCGCGGTAGGTTTTACTAGTGAAGGTATGCGCAGGAGGCCTTTGCCCAGTTGTGGGATCTAATAGGACAGATAAAAGAAGTTTTACTAGTCAATAGTCATATCCTTTTGAATGTGTCAATAAGTAGGTAAGTACTTCTAGGGTGGCTGAAACCTTCTTTTATTAATTTTTTTGTAGATTTAAAAGAAAGTACCTACTTCTGTGTGTGCTCTAGCAAATTATATGTCACTAGCTTTACACCCGCGACTTCGTTCGCGTGGAAAAGTAGTATTATGTTACTTTCCATCCCTCCAACTGATCACATGTATTCGAAAATGAACATGAAATTACTTAGTAACATTATTGTAATAGGGATTGAAATCGGTTGTATTATAAAAAAAAACATTCATTCATCGCTTATAGCTTTTAAATGCTTTTAAACAAAAGAAAAACCCGCGTTAAAATCAATGCCACAGACAGACACACAGATTACACTTGTCTTTTTTGTCGGGGGTTAAACAATTCGGATTTTTAAATTTGTGTAATTATTGATTTCAGATTTGCGTGTGAAAAAAGGAAAGTGTGAAACAATGAAAAGAAAGTATGAGGAAGTAACAGTGATTCATCCTAAGACTTGGCAAAAAATTTAAACGTCCGCCATCTTGGATATTAAAATATATGTCATTTTCGGAATCAGCACCCTCGAAAACCTATTCAACGATACCCATGTCGGCATGCCTGAAAATTTCAGGCTTCATCCTTCGCGTCACGATTCACTAAACCAAAATCCAAGATGGTGGATATTACATTTTCGGAAGGCAGTCGGCGGGTAAGACGCTTGGTGACGCTTCGGGCTTCGCCCTACGCAGAGCTCGGCCTTCGGCCTCGTCCTATACGCAGCTCGCTTCGGCATACGGCCTCGCCTCACCTTTAGAATCTAAACTTGTATGGCGGCCATCTTGGATTGAGGGGGTAGACGCTCCGGGCTTCACCTTACGCGGAGTTCAGCCTTCGGCCTCGCCCTATACGCGGCTCGCCTCGGCCTACGGCCTCGCCACACCGTTAGAATCTTGACTTTTATGGCAGCCATCTTGGATTGGGGGAGGGGGACGCTCCGGGCTTCGCCGTATGTGGAGCTCGGCCTTCGGCCTCGCCTTTTACGTTGCTAATTAATTCAAATAATGAGTCTGATTATTTAAATTGTTTAACAATTAGTTTATTTTAAGTTAAATGACTATAAAAAAAAAGTTAATAAATATGTTTGTATTACTCTGCCCAAAAGGTTATGGACATTATGTATAATGCCCAGTCAATTTGATTATTTGAATAATTATTATCGAATTGCCCTCTCATAAAGGGCATTTTCCATAATACCCGGTCATTATGAAAAATTTCCATTTGATCACTTGGTCCATAACTGTACTATATACATTTCAACTGCCGTGTATGATTTCTGATAGTGGATAAACTACCTCGAAAGTTGATCAACTTACGATTCTTATTATTTTCTGGTGACATACATATAGTTTTGTACAAGAGAGTATTTATATCTTAGTTTGAACGATTTGACCGATGGACTCCAGCAAACTCACCATACAGAGGAGACGTTTGAGATTACTGAATCATTCGTGAAAAACAAGAGATATAGATAATTAGTTTTAAAATATCAGCTCAAATACGACATTGGACATAAAAGTATAAAGTTAGTCCGTCAAGTAAAACGAAAGTTTGACATGCGGCATAAAATTCCATCTTGGTGATATTTTTGTAGTGTTTTTGGAACATAAACACTATGATAAAGTTAATTAATGTTTATTTCAAATAATCAATCGTAATTGGTTAGAAGATATCCTATTATTAGTCCTATTATCTTGTGCTTCAGTCCACTTATGGATGTATATCAACTAACGAAACTGTATAGCTTTCCCCAAACAACATTTATGTCAAACTAGTACTTTATCAGTGTATACTTTATCATGGACTGCGATGCGGTTTTTTTTGTTTGAAAGCGGTTGTAAAGAAGATGGTTCTTAGCTTTAATTGATCAAAATTAGTTCAGACGTTTAAGAGTCATAAGCAGCAAATGTTGGGAGTGATACAATTTTTTAAATTTCATAGTTATGTATAATTTTGGAAACACAAAGTTTGCCAAGAGACAATAAGAAAGTACTTATTTTATTTTTTTAATCAAGGGCTTGCTTTTGGCTACTATCTAGCTAAACAAATATGTATGTATGTGCAGCGGGTAAAATGTAGCGGTTTAATGTTATGTGCAATTTTCTGATGATAATAATCATTTGCTATTTTTAAGATTAAGTATTTATTGACTTTGATGTTTCTTGATTGTAAATATATATTTTTTTAATCATTTTTAATTTTTATAAATTTTATGATGCTGAAATATTTTACAATATTTTGCTCTATTCAAATTGCAGAAAAAAATGTATTATGTGCACGTTTCTGTTTCTAACTGCTTGTGAAAAAGTTGAACTCTTTGCGCAACAAATTCTTTTATTATATACCTATTACTGTTGCCAAACTTTTCGATATTTATGTATTTTTTTAAATCTATGTTTCAATCGAATAAACGTGTACATTCGCACTCGCTCTCGTTTCAATGAATTTAGTTTTATCTTAATTACTTACGTCGCAAGTTTAACATTTTATTTATTTCAATGTCAGATACTATTTATTAACGCAGGTCAAGGTGGAAATGAAATATATCTACAATTTACCATTACTTTTAGTACTAGATACAGTTTATTCAGCTCATAAAATTAAAATACCAATAGAACTTTCTAAGGTAAGTTTCTATGACTGATTTGTTGGGTAAGAATGTATTGAACATGCCATCATCATGTAATCTAAGCAACGAGAATATTTAAATTCTTACGTCACTTATTAAACTGAAGTCATTGGAAATTCGCTGCTATTCATGATCATGGGTAATCGTGACTACATTTTTTTTTATTGGCCCACACTAAGGTTTTTCCCTTGTGTCGTGGGTCCCTCGGAACACACATAAAGACAAACACAAACACCCATGACCCGAGAACAAACATCTGCTTTTTACACAAATGTTTGCCCCGACTGGGGATCGAACCCAGGACCCGCCGATCAAGAGGCAGCGTTACTACCACTCGACCAAACCGGCCGCCCAAACCAAACTTTGATGGTTATTCAAGTAAAAGCGTTATTTTAAATTTTACATGTAGTTTTACCTTTGTACCTTTCTTATTCCACCCTTATTCTTATTAATATATTATACGTGATTAAAAGTTAAGTGAAAAAAATAATAAGAAAAAGAAATAAGTTTTACAGAAATATTTTCAAACGCTGTCACGTGGCTCCTGACTTAGCTTACCAGTGTTAATATTTCAGTTTATTTTTTGGCGTGATTTAATCCAGTCGTGATAGCGCTACTAAGCACGTAGCCCAGAGGCGCTCGCTGATTTGAACCGATCAGTAAGGTTAAGTAACAGAGGCAGGGAACCTGATGGGTGACCAAAAGAGGCAACTTATCACGAGCTTTTTCGTGCTTCGGAGGGCACGTTAAGCCGTCGGTCCCAACTGTTGTCGATTGACTACAGTCGTTAAACCTAGTCAGAGGTCATTTGGCCGTTGGAAACACACCAGGCTTAGTCAAGTTCGTCACACTCTTGACTATACCTACACGATAAGAAGAAGAAGCGCTCCTGTCTCTGAACTGACAGTTCCTGAGCTTGATTTCACGTCAGAGCTAACGTTTCTGTTAAAATGAATGTTTCATCTCCGGTCTGGGTTTTTAAATCAGTCTTTGTCTGTATCCCAAGGGAACCCTTTGTGTGTGCCCTTGAGTGTCGCGTTTATTGTGTTTTATTAGTAAGTGTGTAAAGCGGCGTGCTCACTTTCGATATAGATTCAACAAGTAATCATTTTAAATCAATATTTTCAAACAGTTATACGTTTTTGACAAGAATGAGTTCCGAGATGAGTCATGTGCTGAGTACAGACGTTGCAAAGGCAAACAAAGCGAGAAGGACGAGAGAGTGTGTGCCTACGAAATGGAATCTAACCACCTGGCGTACTTTTACAACAAATGCACTTTCACAAGAGCCAACTGCTACGGAGTAGGCCGTATGTGACTAATTAATTTTATTTTATTTACTTATAAGATAACTAGCTTTCCGCCCAGGACTTCGTTCCCGTGGGAATTCGGGGAAATTATGTAGCCTATGTTACTCAGGGATGATGTAGCATTCTAATGTCGAAAGAATATTTTAAATCGGTCCAGTAGTTTTTAAGTTTATTCGTTACATTGTATAACAATACAAAAGTGTAGGTAGATAAAGGTAAATTGCGTTCGTTGCGGTTTATGCGAGCACCTATTATATCTTTTGTTTTTTGTTATATATATTATACAAGCTTTCCGCCCGTGGCTCCGCCCGCGGTGACTATAGGTTATATTGTGTACAACCGTGGGATAAATTGTAGCCTATGTCCTTTCCCAGGCTCCAAACTATCTCTGTAACAAATTTCATCAAAATCGGTTCAGTAGTTTAGGCGTAAAAGACGGACAGACAGACAGACAGGAAGACAGAGTTACTTTCGCATTTATAATGTTAGTAAGGATATATTAATTAAATAAATAAATAAAATAATAAAGTTGAAGGTAATAGTGTACCTTGGGTGATTTCAAATTCACTAGCGAAAATTGAGAATGTGCGTTAGCATACGAAACTGAACAACTTTCAACATATACTTTAGGTTCAAATATGAAAAAAAAATTGTCGCGTCTCCATACAACTTAAGCAATTGCTTATGTATGGTAAGTCAGAATTTTTTTCAAAAATTCACATTTTTTGTTTCATATTAAGAATTATATTTCGTTAGCTAATTTAAAATTACACTATTTTTTCAATTTATACTTTACAAGCTTCCCGCCCAGGGCTTTGTTTCCGTGGGAATTTTGTGAGTACCTAAATAATATCCGTAAACATGTCTCTTGAATCACTTCGTCCATGGGCGACTTTAAATTAGAAAATGAAAATTTAGGATGTGAATCAGGCTACTAAAATAAATAACTTTCCCCAAGGAATATAGGCCGAAATATGAAAAACAAAGGTTCGCTTTATAAGGTTCGTTTTTTAACGTCGGGAAGTAGATAAATCATGATATACAGGGTGTAAAAGACCGCTTAGCAAAAACTGAAACCTGGACTCAGACAATCATTCTGAATGATTTTCCAGTGGAATGTTTCTCCGGAAAATTTTCCATTTTTGTTCATGTTTTTTAATATTTTCTGCTTACATTTTTTATAACTTAATTGAATACACTCCATTTTGTAATAAAAAACAATCGTAACAACGTAAAACACGAAAACCAGCAATGCACATCGCACTACGATACTTAGCAGCGCGGCGCGGGGGGATCGCGCGCGGGGAGCGTTTTCGCGATACGTTGCATACCGCTAAAGTAGGTAAATAATGAAAACTCCTTAACGTGACGTTTCCGGGAAAAATAATTACTTATAGTTGATGATAGTTATGGGTAGATTACACCATTTAAGTATTTGCTAAGCTATGCTTTACACCCTGTATACGCGAATTTAGACCCGTATTTAATTAAAGGTTCGCTTTTCTATCCATCTTAAGCAATAAACTATTACATACTTACCTACGTCGAATTTTATTTTGAGAATTTCATATGGGTTTCGTAGGGAAAGTTGTTTAGTTTCATGCGTAGAATTGGCCCCTAAAATTTCGCTATTCAATTTAAAGTCACCCTAACATAATTTAGCCGTGTACAAAAAAGTTAAGTACGCCCTATGGAAATTCGGTGGGATAAACTCTAACAAACAGTATAAAAATCAGCTATCATAGCAGGTTACGAAATGCGGCAGTACCTTGTACGTATAGTATATTAGTTACATGACATTTTAATAAAATGATTTTATACTGTTATGTTGTGGTCTTTGCCTACCCTAATGGGACAAAGAAGTGAGCTTATGTATGTATAACTGTTATTTGCGCATAAGCCATTAAAAAAATAATAGAGAGTAAGCGAGTTTGTGGCGTAACGGCTAGCGGGTCAGACTGCTAAGCTAAAGGTATTAAGTTCTATCCTCCAGGGAGCATCATGACGAAACCTGCCTATTTATATAAATGTGTAACCATTAATGTCTAAAGTAAGGAGTAAAAGACAAATGTGAAATGTACAAAGATTGCTTTAATTTGTAAATATTTTAGGATACGTGCTTCAAACCAAAGACATTTGCCAGACGATGATGAAGTGGCGTGGTGATAATAAAGATTATTCATTTGAATGGATAGCCGCAAAAAACAATTCACCGACAATACAACCCAGAGTAAATGTTCCAGATGGAAAAACTAAAATTGTAATTCAGGTGTTTGGTTCTGATAATATATCTTCTAAAACTTCTAAATCCATCAGTACCACCAAGCGTTTATCTCAAACGGTCAAAAAAAATGATATTAGCATAAAGAAAATAACTACAATTAAACTACCGCTATTCGATGATATGACAGAATTATCTCAATCTACCACCGATTCAACGACGCAGTCCACGGTGGAATCAGAAACACAATCAACTATAGAAACAACTGAATCAACGTTGGAATCACTGTCAACGACAGGATCAACGTCAGAATCAACTACAGAGTCCACTACAGAATCAAAGTCAGATTCAAATGCAGAATCTACAACAGAATCCAAGACAGAATCGCCAACTGAATCAGTGACCGCATCAATAGCAGAATCAACAACTGAGTCATCGGTGAAATCGACAACGGAACCAACAACCAAATCAACAGCTGAATCAACTACTAATTCAATGAATGAATCAACAACGGGGATAGTGACAGATGACGAATTCACGATGAATTCGACGAACGAATCAACCTCCAATTTGATAGGAGAATCAACGACAGAAACAATTACTAATTCAACAGACGAGACAACTACCGATTCCATGTCTAATTTTACGGACGAATCAATCACCAATTCAATGGATGTAGTAGTAAAATCCCCAAGCGAATCAACAGATGAATCAACGACTTGTTCAACGGACGAATTGCCTACCAATTCAACAGACGACTCAATAACCAATTCAGCCGAAGAATTGGTTATTGAGTCGTCAACTTCAATCGGTGAATTAACGACAAATTCAACAGAAAAACCAACAACCAATTCGATGGGCGTATCAAGATCTAAATCAACGGCAAAGTCAACGACCAAATCAACGACCAAATCGACGATACAAACAACGTCCAAATCAACGGCCAAATCAGCGACCAAATCAAGGACCAAATCAACGACCAAATCAACGACCAAATCAATGATTAAACCAAGGACTAAATCAACGACCAAATCAACGGTCAAATCAACTTTAGAATCAACGACTGAATCAACGACAGAATCAACGACAGAATCAACGACAGAATCAACAACAGAATCAACGACAGAACCAATGACAGAAACAACGACAGAATTAACACCAGAAACAATGACATATTCTATGGACGAATCAATGACTTATGCAACAGACGCACAAACGACAAATTCAATGGACGAATCAACAGTAGAAGCAGTGACTGATTCCATTACAGTTTTAAATACAAAGTCGGCGGGTAAATTACCGCAAGGTGTGCCTTTGATACTCCCAGATGATGTTTTTGCCCATAATATTTCACTTCCTCCCATTATTTTGATTTCATCTACTCCTTCTGGAAAAAATGGGGCAATAAATCAACCCATAGTCATCTTTTTAAATAGTCAAGGGAAGCCAGAATACAAAAAAATAGATCCTAAATTGTTGGACATGATAAACAAACCAGAAAAAGTACCAGTAAAAGTAGTAGTAAAAAATACAAAAAAAAAGATACAAAATATACGTACTATAAAAAAAAATGCAATTCCTTTCCGTAAAACAACATCTAAATTAAGAGACGCAAGGCTGTTAAAAGGTAAAAATCAAACTAAAACAACATCAAAAAGAAAAGACACTACAAAGTACAAGAAAATAACAACACGAACCAAATCTTCACTAAAGGTTAAAAAAACGTTACGAATTGGAGGTAATTCTTTGCATTTATTTAAAGCAACAAAGAAAGGACCGACATCTCCACGAAAGGTTATTAAATCGAATCGTAGCATTAAACAAAAATCTAAACAAGAGAAAAAACTCAAACCTACAAAATACGCTAAAATACGACCTCTTAAAACAACCCTTACAAAACCCATTTCAAGAAACATTATGCGACCACTGAAAACAAACTCCACAAAAAAAGCTTCCCGTACTCGTATTTCTAGTAGCAAGCATGTAAGAAAGGTTAGTGGTAAAAAAATTATTACAACCATTAGATCGTTTAAACCACGCCGTAGAAGCAGAAAATCGAAACTACAATACATATATAAAAACCCATATTTATTTGGAGCTGGTTTTGAACCCAAAAAATCGATGACTTTTCATACACTATTTCAGAAAACACACACAAAAGCAACAATACCAAGAAATTTGAAGGAACTTAATGGAATACGTTTAAGTAGTAATAAGTCCTTTGGCCGTATAAAAGTTACAATTTGGTCAGGAAATTCTTCTGAAATTGTGAATGAAAAACCCTTGAGTCATACATCAGAAAGTATTCAAGAAACATCAATTGAATTCATGAGAGCAAAAGAAGTATCTGAACAATCGGGAACAGATTTGAACCAATTCACGCGTTTTACTAACAAATCAGGAGAAGAGATCAATGAGACCACACTTAACACTAAGCTTTCTGAATTTACTACAAATAATAAAACGCCTCAGAGCCCTTCTACACTTCAAATGAAAAAGCTTTTTAAACCGATGAAGTACTATATTGATCGGGTAACCAAATTTAATGTTCTCAAATCAAAGTCCACTTCTACCACAATATTTCAAAGTTTTCGGAAATGGGGTGGTCATGATCCATTATTAGAACCTTATAATTATTACAGCAAGAAACGATCTTTTCGTTTCCATTACTGAGCTAGTTGTTCTTAAATCCTAATGTCAATTTTATTAAAGCGCAAGGTCAGGAACGTCGTCAAAAGTAAAATGCAAATGATATGATCATAAAATCTAAATTAAAAATAAAAGAAAAAATATTATTTTTTATGTGGTAGTGGTTAATAGTCATTTGTAACACTAGGGTGGGAAGGAGGTTATTGCATACCAGTTAAGGGTTTATAACCATCATCGGTACGAGTTTGTAACAAAACACAACGTTTTTCAATACAGTTGGCAACAATACTCAAATAAATGGACTATTTCCATTGTTTTACATTATTTCGTCAGCTGTATAAGTAATATATTCATAATTAGCTGTAAGTTTTGCTGTTTGTTAAAAACATTTTTTAGGCAAGGAATTCAAACATTCGTTCAGCCTTTACAAGTTTTGTTTTGAAAAGATAAAACATTAAAATACAATATTAATAATAGGTTAAATATATTTTGTGAATTCATTGCTAATAATTGTTTTTTTCTGAGCATTAAGTAGCTATAAAAAATATATTAAGTAAATAAACCTCCTTGCTCAAAAAGCATTTATTGGTTTCGTGAGAAGAACATTTTTTTCTTCTTTCTTCTTCGTGAGAAGAAAGAAGAAAAAAATGTTGTATCGAGTCTTATTACATAGAGGCCAGCTATTTAAATGGCAATAAAATGAATGTTTCTTGAGCAGTAAAAGTTTGTAACACCAGTTTCCCATCCACCTGCCGTGTCCTAACGCGACTTACATCGATTTAAAATCAGTTTGACTGAATTAATAAAGTGATTTCTTTTGTTCTGTCCACTTTAATTGAAAGATAGTGAAGTAAACATTGTTGTTTTGTAAATTATGGCTCATATTTATAAGTAAGTACTAAATTAACTTAAGTTAAACTTTGTCCGGCGTTATTTTGTCATCAACCTGTCGCCGTAAACACATACCTACGCATACCACTCACACTATTGCACTTTGAACCACTCCCCTCCCGTGTAACAACGCACTTAGTCACTGGCTACGCATCAAAGGTGAAACACATGTCAGTTGTTGCCTATTTTTCAAGCTATCAGCGACGATCTGTCTGGATCTGGGTTTTGTAACAGGTATGTTATATTTATCCTGTGCACGATATTTTTTCAAATTGAATCGTTTATTTAATGTGAAAAAGTTGTAGCCTATTTTTAGATAACGGTTTCTCCAGCTCAGTACAACAAAGCGTTTAATAATAATAATAAAAATTCGGCTGATTCTCATTATTATGTGCCTATTCAACCTGCCTTATTATGACAGGTGAAAGAGAAACTAGACAGGTGAATGAGAAACTAGTCAGATTACTACACTGGGCGTCAAAAATAAGTAGTACACTTTTCAAATTGCAATTACTCCTAAACTATAGTAGTTACACTTATGAAATAAAAAGCAGTTTATAGTAAACTTAACGAAGTTTATTAAAGTTATATTTTATTTGGCATGAATAAAGTTTCAAACTTAAAATTAAGATAAATACTAAAAAGTATCAATTTTTAACGATATGTCAACCACTTAATTTTCACGTTTTGGAACTTTTTCACAATTTAATAACTTGTGTTGCCGCCTCGGGCTCTAATTACAGCTTGGATCCGGTTTGGCATGCTGAACACTAAGTTTCGGAGGCGGTGTTGGGGAATATTTTCCCATTCTTCTATCAGCGCATGTTTTAGAGCCCTGAGTGTGGCAGGAGGTGGACTGCGCCTTCTGACTAGCCTCCCAAGCTCATCCCAGGCGTGTTCAATCGGGTTGAGATCTGGGCTTCTCGATGGCCAAGCCATCAAGTTGATGCCAACCTCCTGAATGTACTCTTGTACGTGGTGAGCAGTGTGTGGCCGGGCGTTATCATGCATTAGGATGGCTCCATCACCCATATTTATTAAATATGGCCCTGCATACTCGTTGAGGATCTCCGAGGCATATCTTTCACCAGTCAAAGTCCCATTTTCTATTACCACAAGCTCTGTGCGACTCTCTGAAGAGATACCAGCCCATACGTGTACAGAGCCCCCGCCATATTGGACTCTTTCCGAGATACAAGCTTGAATGTATCGCTCACCGGGTCGTCTGTAGACTCTCCGCCGTCCATCTGAAGTGTATAAAGAGAATCGAGACTCATCTGTGAATAAAACTCTAGCCCATTCTTCTTCGCCCCATTGTACGTGTTGACGGGCGTAGCGTAGTCTTGCTACGCGATGCTCTGTCTCAAGTTTGGGGCCATTTGCTGGTCTTAGAGGCTTCAGGTTAGCTTCAGCAAGTCTTCTTCTCACTGTACTCTCACTGATGTAGTCTGTTCGGGTCCGAAGAAGCTGTTGCTGAACCTCAACTGCATTAAGGTGTCGATTTCTTAACACAGTGGAAACAATAAAGCGATCTTCTCGGGTACTTGTGCACCTGGGTCTGCCATTACCTCGTCTCCTTAGATGGTTTCCAGTCTCTTCGTACCTTTGCTTTACTCGCTGAACCGTTCTTAAAGTTACACCCACCCTCCTTGCAGTACGACGCATACTGATGCCCACTTCGAGAAAAGCTAAGATTCTTGCACATTCTTCTGGTGAAAGAGGCATGATTAGTCAAATTTACTCTCTGAAGATACCTATGCTTTTCAATTACAATTGCTTTATCAGCAGCGAATGTGTCAAACACAAAAATCCTAAGTAAGACAACACCTTTCAACAGTTTAAAAAAAGTGTTTTTATTTATTCGTTTTTTTTAAAGTCAAGCATTATAAGTTCTTATAATGCATGAAGTTTTTATTGAATAAGATTAAATTTTCTTTTTAACCTTTTTTGTTTCAAAGGTCTAAGTTTTATAGTTTGGGAGAAATCGCAATTTTAAAACTGTACTACTTATTTTTGACGCCCAGTGTATGAGAGTTGTTGATATTCATTGTTATTTAGTACTGTCGAGTATGTTGACCGAATTCCTAAACTAATTGATCAAATCACATACACTAAAAGCTTTTTTATTCAATATAAAAAACGTTCTTCCTAAAAATAATAGTTTATTTCATTTTGTATGTAAAGGAGACTGGGCGGGTGCGACTCCAGTGTTGTAAAGGTTGTGTTATATGTCATTTTAAAGGTCATAACAATAGATTCATTTTATGCTATGACACCAAGAACGAAACTTGTGCAGAGAATGAACTATGAATCGGATACAGTCGTATATAGAATATTTTTTTATTATTACACTTTTATCCGCCAGCAGAGGTTTATAAGATTGTTACGAATTTCATCCTAACTTCATAAAAATACTTTTTTTTTATTCAATGACACCAACAACGTGACTGGTGAAGGCAATGAACTGAAAAACTATGGAGAACTGACCGAGAAGCCCCACCTAAGAAGTTCAAGATGACCTCGATGATATTCGGCGCCTCAAATTCAGCCGTATGCGCCATCACAGAAGTACACTATATGGACGACTACGTGGACAGTTACCCCAGCAAAGAAGAAGCCAAGAATGTCGTGTCGGATGTTAATTATGTACACCAGCAAGGAGGTTTCCACCTGAGAGCTTAGAATAGCAACGAGAACGAGGTCTTGCAAGATTTATCTGAATAAGTAAGAAGCCAGGCTTCAATCAAGTTCACCCAATCATGGGTGCCGGACAGGAACAGAAGACACTCGGGTCGCATCGCAGCCCCACCAGCCACTGAAGGAAAGACCCTTCCGCCGGAGTCCAGCGCCAAGCAGACTTGCTTGCCACATCTGCGTTCCGCTGGTGCACGGAAGTGCCAGTGTCATTGGGGAAATAAGGAAGAAGTCAGTTGCGCAGTTTAAGACCGGTCTCGACTGATGGACAATACCGTCCCGGGCAACTCATCTCGAAGGGTAGCGGGATCCTAAGCACGGTCTCCCGCCGTAGGCCGACCGCAGTCTATTCACGGCGGGCTCAGCACTACAGCATATCGCGAAACCGGGCTAGGAGGGTTCGTTCGAAGAAGAGGGCATTCAACGCAACTGCCAAGTCATGTAAACGGGTTACCCGCAAGGCTCGTTTCGTTCGACCACATTAGCCGAATGAGAACTAGATTAGCGTCTTACTCACCGGGCAGTAAGCAGTTCTGGTCCCTATCAAAATCTGTCGAAATAAATTTCTGCCGTCTCCGATGCAGAAAACCTGATGGATAGCTAGCACACTCCGCAAAAGAGAAAGCACATCTCTTTGCATCTCTTTTTGCGAGCAATTCTCTTCTGGACTCTGGCTCTCATCAGCCGCCGTCAATACCTCGCTGTGACTTCTCAATGCCGAGAGTCATGATACATAATAAAGAGGTCCGCAGAGCACTACAGAGTCTAGACGTGAACAAAGCGAGTAGTCCGGTTGGTATACTTGCTAAAGTCTTGTGGTATTGTGGTCCCGAGTTGTCTCCTGTACTGTTACGCTTGTACCGTCTCTCTCTTAGTACTAAAGCCGTACCCAAAACGTGGAAGCTTGCCAACGTGCAACCAGTACCGAAAAAGGGTAGTCGTGCCGACCCCTGCATTAACGACCCATCGCCATCATCTCCATACTATGTAAGGTTATGGAGAAAATACTGAACAGCAAGTTGCTGATATACCTAGAGGATAAAGACTTGCTCAGTGATCGTCAATATGGCTTTCGCC
This sequence comes from Aproaerema taeniolella, assembly GCA_949987775.1. Lineage (NCBI taxonomy): Eukaryota > Metazoa > Arthropoda > Insecta > Lepidoptera > Gelechiidae > Aproaerema > Aproaerema taeniolella. The sequence continues at coordinate 11,092,592 of OX465242.1, read as the reverse complement.
GGGGACGATCAGGAGCATTCCACGGTCTTGTGCGGGACAATCGTACAACGTTTTTGAACTTTATGTTACCATAAGATACAGAAGAGTTAACTTATCTAAACATAAATAGTATACGGTGGTAGAATGGACCATAAAAAATAATATGATATAGCGTTTATGAAGAACTAAGACAATATTATGTGATTTTTCGACACTCAACGAAAAGTCCCGTGCAGGACACCCAATCCACCGCCACTAATAATGTGACTCTTAAAGTCAACATTTCAGCAAATTCAATAGAACCATATGACTGATTTTTTATTATAGATGAAGGCAATACAAATGAGTATAGTTATGTGAATAAAACAAAAATTATGTTTATGAATTCTTTTATAAAAAATAAAGTTTGAAGAACCTCGTGCGGGACAGATTAGACTCGTGGGGGACGCGTACGATTAAGGCAGTACAAAAAGCGGCTAAAAAGCCTCCAAACAATAAATTGCGTTTTGTCCTGCGGTAGATCCATCTTTTTGAGTTCGCTGCAAGAATCAGACGAATTTTGCCAACACAATGAATCGCACGCAGTAAGTACCTATCACATAACACGGTTTCCCAAAAACTTTGGTCATAAGCCGTTTCTAAACCCTTCTGTTTTAAAATAAATTTCTTATGAATTTTACATTTGCAAAACGTCATTTGGTGTATTTTCAGCAAAAAAACATTTACAGGCCGCAGTTCACATAATTTGGAATAGCCAATTTTGGCAGTTTGGTTTTTTCCTTAAAAATAAAAAACGCTTCACTTAGAAACATCGCTAAACCATATTTTTGAATGTTTTTGAGCTATTCTTCCATGGTGTCATGCTGTCTTTTATACCAAGACCCTGTGTATACTCTATCTTCACCAATGACTTGTCATAGTTGGTTAGATATTCATCCACACATTCCTAATCGCGTCTTAAGTCTTCAGAATTTTTTTATATTATAACGACGACAAATTCCTTTAATAACGCAATCACGATTTTTTGGCGAAGGCGCAGCTACCTTCGTACAGCCTTTAAGGTAGCCTAAGGAACGAACTGTCGACATTTGTAGGGAGAGGTTCGATTGACCCGTCTTTTGTCTCAGAAGAGGGAACGGCTACCGCCATCGAAGTATTTGTTTATGATTCTAAAGATGATTTACTCCTTGTTTACTCTCTCTCTCTCTTCGTTTTTTATCACTTCCGCCTGTTCTCAACTCTTTCTGCTCCCCAACCGTCATCCTTTCTTTTTTAGGCCGTATACAAAAATTTTCATTTTTTTTGGAAATTTGTGTCTCGTATCTTTTGTTTTTCGCAATATTTCTTGTTGTTGTCTGCTTTATTGCATGGCATTTTGTAAGAATGTCCCAAATCTTAGAAAAAACTATACTTTTGCACTTGCACTTGCAAAAAATCTTGTGCGGGACAATACCTTCGAAGTCACTTAAAACGTGTGTGCATTAGCGAAATATTTATTTATTTATAGGAACACCAATAGTACATAAAAACATAAAAAAACATAAAAAACAAAAAAACATAAAAAACATAAAAAACATAAAAAACATAAAAACATTAAAACATAAAAACAAATACATAAAAACATAAAATATAAAAACTTTTGCAGTACATTATTGCGGCTAACAAAATATGTTTACCAGTACAATATTAATTATCTTGATACCATCATTACAGAAAAATAATTAACTCAAAGTCAAATAAACTCGTGCAGGACAGCCGTACTTGGGGTATAATAAACTTAATGCTGTTCATAAAGACACATGTCAACTATAACAAATGGTTTTGAATATCAAAATAGAATTGGCAGATAACTTCATGCCGAGGAGTTGAAGCTCATCAGTGACTTCTGCATCTGTCACTGATAAGCTTCAACTCCTCGGCATGAAGTTATCTGCCAACCTTAACTTCGGCACGTCCATCGAATCCAAAGCTCAAACTGCAGCCAAAAAGCTGGGCATCCTTAATAAGATTAAGCGATACTTTTCGCCTGACCAACTCCTAACCCTTTATAAGACGCAGGTCCGGTCGTGCATGGAGTATTGCAGCCACCTTTGGGATGGTTCGGCCAAATATCACTTAGCCGCCCTGGAATCGTTGGATTGCAGAACCAGGAGGCTCATTGGTGACAAAAAGCTAGTAAACAGTAAACTCCAAAGCCTGGCTCATAGGCGCAAAGTAGCTTGCCTGTGTATTTTTTACAAGATCTACTTCGGGGAGTGTGCCCATGAGCTGCAAGAGCTCATTCCGCCTGTCCCATTGCTTCTACCGGACGTCTAGACGCACCGCTGGGTCCACCCTTACCTTGTGGAGACACCCCGGATCCGCACTGAGCGCCACTCTTCAGCTTTTATATTGCGCACCGCTAAAGAATGTTCCTTTAAAGTTCAAGTGAATAGGCACCTTCTGGGTGAGCTTGCTACATCCTCGACCACATCTCCGGCTCTGGGCTAGATTGTGGTCAAAAGCAAACTCATTAACTATAAAAAAAGGAGTTGTGGTCATAGTCGTCGACCCCTCACTACCCAGGAACACATAGCCTAAAGACGTCATAGAGAAGGTCCGGGTCCAGATGGTCACACATGCAGCGCCGACGTCCGCATGCAAGGAGAGATCTTCAGCTGGCACTGCTGCAGTGCTGCAGAAGGACAAGCCCGCTGTCGACCCATAGAAGGCTAGGTCGAGACTTCGCCGGGGGGAGGATGTAAAAGACAGTGGAGGAAAAATCGTATATAAGAACAATTACGTAGTAAATAAGATTAGATACATAAATAACAATAGTCTTAAAATTATTATAATATTGTAAAATAAGGTATTAAGTTTTAAATCTAGGGCATAAATAGTAAAATCATAGCATTTGTAGTTTATTGCCTATTCTTAGTATAGAATCACATTAACCTGTGTCCGTTTCTCAGTTAACCTGTACGATGCCTCATTCACCTGTCCACCTATTTTTTCTGCGTACTCTCAAAGGCACAATTCTTTTAAAAACCTGTTCCCTCTTAGATATTTATATTAAAGAGGGGGAATATTTTTTTTTATATATATTCAAATGCGTTATTCTCACACATTTTTGAAAATGTGTAGAGAAATTCAGGCCGTGTTTTGCCCACTGGAAGTACGCTAGAGAGCAACTGTATTGAAAAACATTATTCGTAGCTACTTGACCGCTTCCGTTTTTGCATTTACAGTAGTGATACTGTTTGTGTATATTAATCACCTTAAAATCATAAATCACAAACAGTAACACATTAGTTAGGTATATTTTATACCTTTAATGACTTTGTGTTATTAAATAAGTTGGTCTCGCTAAAATTAAATAAATGAATAGGTGATTTGGGTTCCAGTCCATTGCAGCCTAATCTCAAAAGTCTGAATAAGCAATATTTCTGAATATTTTACTGACTGAAATTCCTTTTATTGACATATCACATAACGTCTGAAATTAACTATGGCTGAATCACACAATGTAAGAAATTCATAACCTGATTTACTGATAGAATAAGTGTCCGCTAGTAATTAAAAAAGAAATTAAATAAAAAGTATCGTATTTTATCGGCGACAAAAAAAGGAGGAATTTGGGTCTTTACAAAAATTAATTGGCTTTCACAATTAAAGATGGCTTGGTGTCAAGCGGTAACGGCGCTGCTTCTTGATCGATGGGTCCTGGGTTCGATTCCCAGCTGGGGCAAATATTTGTGTAAAAATCAGATGTTTGTTCTGGGGTCATGGGTCGTGTTCATCTTTATGTATGTTCCGAGGGACCCACAACACAAGGGAAAACCTTAGTGTGGGCAAAGACCCACACATTCAAAGGAATGTGTCTCGTTTAAAAAAAATGGCTTCTTCTTCTTATAATGTAGGTATAGTCAAGAGTGTGGCGAACTTGGCTAATCCTGGTGTCAGAGTTTTCAAACCGCACAATGGCCTCTGACTTGGTTTTAACGACTGTAGCCAATCGACAACAGCCGGGGCCGACAGCTTAACGTGCCTTCCGAAGCAAGGAAACGCTCGCGATAAATTGCCACTTTGGTCACCCATCAGGTTCCCATCAGGTTACTGATATCAAGCGTCAAAAAAAGCGATAACCGGCATCTTCAGATTTTATTTCATTTTACACTGGCAGCAAGATTTATCTTTTGGCGACAAAATGAAGTATGAGGGGGATTTGTACAGTCCTTTGAGAAACATAGTTAATCTCTTGGATCGCTCATTGTAGCAATTAAGCTGAAGCAGGTAAAACAGGATATTAGTCTCCAAATACGTACTATATACAGGGTTACTGGAAATATGTCACATTCAGCTAAGGAGTGATAGGTGGGCATCACTAGTTCTCGAAGTTAGAATGTTTTACTATGTAGACGGAATGTTTCGAGATGTTTCTTATTTGAACTTTTTTCAAGCTAACTGCAAAGTAGCTCGTGCTTTAAATATTATTACCAAAAAATAAACTCATACCTTTTTTATGGTTTTAGTTTCCTTATAAAAATCTTAATACGTAATAATAAGCTATACAAAATCAGCAATCTTGTACTATCTGCTAGAAACTCTTATTTTTTATTTATTTTTTGTTTATTTTCATGACTAAATAGTTACTCCAAAAAACACGAAGCAAGTTTGTTGCTGTAAGATCTTTAACAACATATACGATTTATAAGCTATCTGACGTGGTATAAAACACTAAAATATATTTAAAATTGCTCTATACGAGTAAATGTAAAATTAAATAAACATTGTTAATTTTAAAATTTTCTTATTTTTCACTGCCACACCGACGGGCACTTTAAATGATAGTAATCCATCGAGATGGCCCCGATTCTGTAACTTAAGTTGTGTGTCGATGGAATGGTCGCCATTTATCCGTTCAGGTGGCGAAATTGAGAACTATCCAAATGTCATACATCTAGTGACGGCTACTTTGACTAGTGGCGCCACCGCCAACTGAATTTTCAGTTGCTAGGTAGTTTGCAACTTTACGTTCGGCTGACGCTGCTGGTCCTCAGCAAGTATAATAAATTAAATAGTTCTCAATTTCGCCACCAGATTGTAAAGTTACTACACTCACACACAACTGATAAAACATTATTATAATTATAACTCACAAAATCTATGTAATACTAATTATAATAAGTATATGTATTTTACAATTGTTTATGGATCCAGGATTTTTATAATTTAAACTTTTTCTGTGGTCTCTGCCTACCATAATTGGAGAAAGGCGTTAGCTTATGTAAAAAATCTTTAAACAAGAATATGTGGAAACTGGTACATTTTTTCCTCCCTTAGCGGGGTTGTGACACTACTCCCTTAGCGGGGTTGTGACACTGCACTGTAACCTTGTATATTACAACTCGAACAAAGTTTGTCTTTAGCTCATTTAGCATACTGAAATTTAGAGTTCTATCCTTAGAAGAACAATCCGGTATGTTGACAAGAGTTCTGGAAACATTCACTATCTTGAATATATTATACAAGTGTTACAAAATCCATATTAATATTATAAATGCGAAAGTAACTCTGTCTGTCTGTCATTCTGTCCGCCTAAACTACTGAACCGATTTTGATGAAATTTAGTACAGAGATAGATTAGAGCCTGGGAAAGGACATAGGCTACTTTTTATCCCACAGTTAGGCACGATATAACCTGTAGTCCACGCGGGCGGAGCCGTGGGCGGATAGCTAGTAACCCAATTAAAAGGAAATCCAAAATCAGTTGCTCAGTTAGTCATCCTTCAAAGTCAAAAGTTTCATATACTTGACCTTAGAAAATATGCTCTATTTCAAGTATTGACATTCTTGAAATAGAGCTGCGCTCAATTTAAGAATAACTATTAATTATTAAAAAAACAAAATACCCGACTGCACACTAAAAAATATTATTATGTCTTTATCCCGTGGGACTTTTAGGATAAAATGTATCCTATGACACTCCCGTAATCAAGACAAATCTAACGATACCTCATACATCAAAATCCATCAAGCCGTTTAGGCTACAGGAGGTCACAAAGGAAAAGACATACATACATACTTACATACACTCGAAAAACATTACCCTCCTTCTTTGGCAGTCGGGTAAAAAAGTTAAAATTCATTAAATTGTGTTTTAATAATAATAGGGAACATGCATAGAATTTAAATTGGTCTCATATGTATTTTTCTAGATTCTTTATTGTCTTTACAATATACTTAGAAGGTATTTTTTTTATTTAGTTATTATTTGAACACAGAAAATATTATATAAAAAGTGAAAATTAAGGGAGGGAAATTCAGACTTACAAAACACGTCACCATTGGTCGAAAAGAAATGTACCTACTTTTTGAATATCAAAATTGTAAAGCCTAAAGGACTCATTTAATTTAATTTTCTTGAAGGTTATATATATGTATAGTAGGAAGTGGGATATTATAATATAACTCTTATTTTACTTTACATATTTCACCATAAAAATATGCTATCAATTATAAATGGTATGATTCGGCCATTTACATGGTGTCAATAGTTTCGCAAAAGTAGTCATTTCAGTCATTTCAATAACGCAACTTGTAAACGGGTGAATTATACGACCAGGCTTTCTGCCTGCGCCTTTGTTAATGTGGAAAAGTATCCTGTAAGTCACTGTTTATTCCTGTGCAAAAAACATGACGAAGGAATCGTTACAATGTAAAGCGAAGCAACAAACACAGTTGCACATTTACAAAATAATTAAGATTACGCATGTGGCATGTGCTGTATTTTTATCGTTTTCTAAGTTAAAGTAAAATAAATACCTACAGAAAGACATTGTTTTATTTATTATCGGCGCTGGACTTTGAGGGAAGAAAAAAAAACAGAATAGGTATTTCAACTCTTCCTTGTAATAACGTATGTCAGTAAAATATTGTTAATGAAAAGCGACAACCTATCACTAATTCACTCCTGTTCTATCAAATATTATATTCTTCTTCTTCTCCTTCTTCTTATCTTGTAGGTATAGTCAAGTTTGTGGCGAACTTGGCTAACCCTGGTGTCAGAGTTTTCAAACCGCACAATGGCCTCTGACGTTAAGCTGTCGGTCCCGGCTGTTGTCGATTGACTACAGTCGTTAAAACCAAATATTATATTTACTTTTATTGTAGATACAGCAATTAAAACAAAACTTTTAACTTCCAAAATTGTTTAGCTTTAACGCCATCTACCGTGTTTTGTAGAAACGAAGTTCAGAGTCTCAGACATAAAGTTAACCTACTTGTTGCCTGAGTTCCTGTGCAGCTCTTTTGTATTACTGGTATCCGGTAGATGGCACGAGTGTAAAGTTTTTAGGAATCTAAAGGTAATGCTATTATTCAATCAATCAATCAATTTTTTTTGTATAAATGTCTCTGTCTTGTTTACCCATGGACTTAGTACTTTCTCTTTGTTTACCAATATTTAAACCAACATTTGACAATGTCACTTTTATATTTTTTGTCATTTTGTCTGATAAACTATGGAATTGCGACCACACAGATTCGATTGAAAACGCGGTTGTTTAAGCGTGAGTTTTTAATATTTGGGGAATTAGCTTTCAAACCTATAATGGGTGACTTTAAACTAGTTTTCAGAAATTAGGATATGAACACTGAAACAAACAACTTTTTTATAAATCGACGTATGAAAAATGCCTTTCTATAGAACTTGACCGAAGAGCTCATTGTTTTAGTCCACAGCTGAGCAAGTGTTGTACTAATATTATAAATACGAAAGTTTCTGAACATCCATACATGTTTGTTACTTTTTCACCCTCAATCGGATCTATTTTGATAACATTGGTATGGGGGTAGTTGACGCACTGAATTAACACAGGCCACATAATTTTCTCAAATCCCCACGGGAACGAAGTCCCGGACGAAAAGCTAGTCTTTACATAAATCTGAAGAGAATATTTAAATTGCGCTAGTCAACGGGCAAAGGTTAATTTTTAATAAAAATATTTCTCGAATAATAATAATAGGATCTGGATCACGGATGTCAGGCGGCAATGACCTTAATGGAACAGAATGACCAAACCTGCCTATTCCTTGATTATAGTCAAGTGTGCAGCCAAATGAGAAACAGGACTCAGCGTCAGGAATGAAAAGATTGGTAGAAAAAAGGTTTTGAGTTTTTCCCGTTTAATAAAAAATGACTTTCTTTTTTTCTTTCTACCAGACGGAAGATAATTTTTTGCACGTTGCTAAGAATGATTTTGTAGGAGCGAGATTTGCCAACCTTTACCATTTGGAGAGAAAATGCCAGCTTATTGTGTCCAAGATTAGATAATACGCACGCCCACTCCACATGTTCCCACGATTTACTTAGCTCAAAATGTGTTATATTACGAACTAAGACTCTGTTGTCAAACAACTAGTACGTAAGTATATTACCTTTTAATAGATAGATTAAATCTTACAAAAAAATCAGGTTTATTTATATTTTAATATAAATTTAATTAATAGGTTTGTTCCACATTGAATTTGTACCGAGAGAGATCGATGAGAAGTTTGGTTTTCCACAGCATAAAGCAACTAAAGTAAAAAGGTTTTATCAGACGTAATAAAATAAATTAATATTTCGTGACAAAAGATGTGTTAAAAGTACAAAACAAAGGTTTTGTAGACTAATGCACTTTAATAGAGTAATCCGGGTCTCCTTTCAAAATTAATGTTTATAAGTAAAGCTATTTTGATTTAATAATTAAGTATTAATAAAATAAACGATTAAAAATTACATGTATATTTTAATGCTTTCGAAACCAAATGGCTAAAAGACCCTTACCGTTCATTCAGGTCCCATGTCTTTATCATCAATCTTTGTATTTTCTTTGTATTATCTTTTATCTGTGATAGCGAGCAAGGCACCAAAAAGTTAAAAAGTAATGGTTTTTATATTTTTTCATGTATTAGAATCATTAAAATAAGCTGAAGTTGTTTATTTAAACCTTTTCGATCGTGGCGCCATCGCTCATTTTACAGATAAGTTGGTGACACTGTACATACTTAGATAAGAAGTAGAAAAGCAAATACTTACTGAACTTAGTGCAATAAAATGAAGATTTTGAATAAAACTATTTGAAAGAACTTTGTTTTTATGTTGTGTTTTTGAAGAAAAGTGTACATGAACGATGACAAAGTTAATAAATGTTTACCTGCAATGTACAGTTATTCTTGGTTAGAAGCATAATTTTTATAGAAAGAATATTTTTATATTAATAACATTTTTAGATTATATTATACCACGACATTTTTTGTACGTAAACTTTATGAAAATTTAACAGACCCGTCAAATTCACATTTTTTGTTTTATATCGTTTCATATAAAAATTTTAGGTTGCGTCTGCATGAAAAAAAAAAGTGTAATAGTGTAATAGTACTCTTCAACACAATTTGTGACACCCATGTTTCTGCGTTTTACAAAATTCATCCTCTAAGACGTTAGAAAGGGTCAAAATCTGAAACAATTTTTCCTCTTTATTTAAGTTCTATCGAACTATCGTTACCGTAAGAAAAATTTGGGTACTGATTAAAAAGTCACCCTGTGTATGAAAAAAACGTTCATCTCTTCGTAAAGAACCCCGCACAAAATGTACGGAAAAATCCGTACATTAGTAAACAATTCTGCAAAGTTTTAACGTTAATAATAAACATAATTATTTACATAGAAAATAATATAATATCAAAGAATGTGACGATGGCAACTCATTGATTTCAATGTCATGTTTATAAGAGACTTCTCTGCAAAGCTGCTCTGTAAAATACGTTACTCTTTAGTGTACATAATTATAATTTAACAAACACGCCACTTATCTGATAGTGAACAATGCGGTGGCGTTATTGCATAGAGCAATTTGTGGTACCTTCTAAAAAAATTATAGATATCACCTATAATGACTTAACATGAAAATGATGTTTCTAGTTTCAACATTTTTAAAAGTTATATATATATATATATATATAAACTGTTCATTATTTAACATTGAAACTTTGCACAATTGATCATCGATATAAAGGCTATTTTCCCAAAATTGTAGCCAAATTGACCGAACGGCTTTTTCCGAACATTCTTGCGGGATTCTTTTCAATATTCTTTATCCGTTTTTTTACACGAATTGTAACCAACAAGTGCATTAGTGCACTTATTGATTGGGACATTGTTGTAATGAAAACATGTTAGAGCGTAAAAAAGGCAGGTTCGTTTATTTTTTTAAAATTTAAAAAAAACCTTTTTTTTTCAAAACAGACTCCTTTAAAAAGTTGCTCAGTAACATGGTTAGAATCATTATCTAAAAATTTTGCTTTCTTAAAAAGCACCCCATACCGTTATACTCTTATCACAAAACATTAAGGTTCCTTTGTAAGTTTGTGAAGTTTACATTGGTCAGTGGTGGACTGGTGGTGGTGTATTTCAAAATATTATTTAAATACTGTTCTCCGACAAAGTCCCTTCTTCCTTTTTGGAATTAATTATCTTCCTCCTCACAGTGCGATTACATCGATACACGGCACGGCAGTCCAAAACACCCGTTATTGGTTTCTATAAGTTTGATTTTTATCGTATGAGTACTGGGCATCTATTCTATGGGAACCTGATAATGCTGGTCTATTCCAAACCAATTTTCCAAAAAATACAAGGCTATTTTCTAAACACAAAACTAGTAATGTATACATTTTTACATTGATTTACATTGCACGAGCCGCAAAAACAAGTTGCTATTACTGCTGATAATTAATGGTTTTCTATGGGAGGAAGATAGTATACAAGTTTTTTCAACAGCCTTGTTGGTTTGTCATGTTACAAACCAACAAGGCTGTTGAAAAAACCTATGTTGTTTTGGAATGAATCCTAAATTCAATACTTTAGAACAACGTATGTCATTCAATGATGTACTAACATCTCTCCTTGCGCAGTGTAGATAACAGTGATAGGACGAAAGCTAGCAGGCCAATTCTATTGAAAACTGCAACTGTGAACTTGCAGCTGTCACTTTTGACCTGACACTGATGTTTTACAAATAATAAAAAGGTAAACCATATTGATCCGAGCCAAAAAAATATCTAAGAATACGAGAACTTGATCACTATAAAATGACCTCAATGAATTGTTATAACGTCTATTGCCAGCCCCGGCAGTATTAGTAAGTACTTTAATCGGGATCAAAATTTGTGGATCCATTATAATTCTGTCGGCTTACAGGGCACGTGTTAAAGTTCGTGCGTAAACCGATTAGAATTAGAAACTAGAAAACAAAGAATACGAGTATAATAATATTTACTAATCTAATTATAAATTCAGGGTGGAAGACTTTGTCGTGTATACGGCGCGGACACGTGGCAAGGAACATGGAAATCGTGCATTTGTGGACGGCTGTAGAGTTGCATTGTAAAACGTAGTTATCGATAAAGACAAATTTCGGGCAAATGAGATATCTTCACACTTGGAAAAAACGATGCTAGTGTCAACTTTCAATTAGCGAAAGTTTAAAGTATAAACCACCCCATGACACTATTACAATTAAGACTCTACCCAAAGTAACGTACATGAAATGCTAAAAGTTTTTTGATTTTTCTAAAGCAATCAGTTTATTGCATAAGTTATGCCCTAAAGATAATTTCTTCCTATGACTTCCTATGATGTTTTTTTTTATTTGATTTTTTTTTTAAGCTTTGGAAGATTGGTTTTATGTCATGCCACAAGTGTATTAGCTGCATAGTAAGGATGTTTTAAATTTAATCGATAACTCAATACGTAAACCTCTACAAAAAAGTTGTCAGATCGTGCGCTAAACAGTCAATTGTTTTCAATATCGGTTCATTTCAATTAACACGAATAAAGGAATCATTTATTTGATGGATAACACTTTATATGCGATACGCATTCAATCTATGGTCACTTCCAGCATTTTGCGGTTTAATTTTAATAATATCCTATTAATTATTGACAAGGAAAACTAACTTTATTTTACGTTTTTGCATGAGTTCTCTTATTTTATTTAAAGGATAATTGGTTAATTGAACGGATTATTGAGGTGAGGGTCAGAGTGTATGCAAAAAAAAATCAAGAAGTTGACCCCAGTATGACAAAGAGCGATTTAGCAAGTTACGTGCAATACTCGTTGTAATTATTTGTTGCCTGTACGAAATCCTTTTAAAAAGTCATACCGCATTGTAAACATTCAGATATGTTGTTGTTTTTCTTCAATTTACGGGTTTGTGTAAGCAATAAAGATAACCTTCCACGCTGGACTCGGGAATGAAAGAAAAACTTAGAATGTGCCGGCTGCCAATTCTTCCCAGGCACATTGTAGAAATCAGTAAGTGAGACGCAAGGGATTTGCTATATTGTGGCGAAAGGTTGACAACCTATCACCACTATGCTCATTGCTCATATTCCATCTGATAACCCTCAGACTGAACCTCAATGTGGCGTCAAGTAGTTTTAGAACCACATGACGTTCTGCCTACCCCGAAAGAGATTATAGGAGTGATATATAGATAGAACAGAGAGTGTCGTAAGAAGGATACTCTTTGCCCTATGTACATGATTAACAAGGTATAGTAAATATACAAAACTACGTATCTGAAAGTCACGTTAGCAAAAAAGCGAATTTCATACAGCTTAAAAAGTTGCCCTTAAATAATAACTAAAAACTTTCAAATAAAATTCACAAAGCTTTAGTTTATTTTCTCTTTTTCTAGATTCCAAATTATAGCAAACACACAGACGAACTAAAACTGTGCAAAACGTTGCAAACATATTATAAAATCTCAAACAAAGCTGTGAGTCATTAAAAATGCATGACAGCAGGCGCCATTAAAAACTTAGAGACAGTAGCGCGTCGGGTGCAAGGCATAACTTACTCGTTTCCGCGCTATTCCCGGATTAATAGAATAAAATAAACAGATAGTGATAAATTTTGCTACACTCGCTCGATATGTGATGTAACTTGCGTGGCTATTTTCCTTTTTAAAGAGAATTCAGGATGTACGGATATATGCATGAATATTTATTACATATATTGTCGGTTCTGTCGTAAACTGCATTTTAATGCATTTTTATCTGACGTTTGAGGTAAGCGTTTGCGACACGTAGGTTTACGGGTTAATGTTAACGCCCGGTGACTATGTTGTTTGAAGTGAAAACCAGACGACCGCAGGCGTGCTTTACTTAGGATTTGTGTTAGTTACACCGTTACATGTGGTATAGCTCGATCTGTGCTGGTGAAGTTTGAGCTCTTAACAATATCCGAATGTGAACTTAGAGTAAAAACGCGAAATATGTTTTACATAAATTGGTTTAATAATACTGAAAATCCAAAAAAATAACGAGATTTTTTTTGTCTACATACATACGCTCACGCCCGTAATCCCTATTGAGGTAGGCAGAGGGTCAGTGGTATTAGAACCATAAGATCCCACATTTGACATAAATTTTGAGGGTTTTTCGATGAACTAAGATGTATAATAGTAAGAAGTTGTCAGCCTTTCGGGTGTCTTAAGCTCACAAATTAGATCATCAGTGAAAATCATCAGTGAATTAGATCAATGAATTATTTATGGAATTATAAGTATTGTAATTTCTTAAAGTTCCACATAGTTCCCTGATCGTTTAAAAATGTTGAGCCATTTCTAATTATGTATTTTGCAGAGATTCAAATGTGACTCTGACCCATTTATTTCAATACGAAGCAACTTCTCACGGTGCGCGTGCGCTGAAAACCAATTATCTTATAATTTATTAATTCGTTACGCTTAACAAGCCTACTAATGTCTATCGCCTCTTTGCCTCTAAAGTGGGTGATGTTTTATGTAATAAGGAACGGGGGATTGTTTTCTTTGAAGTTAATTGTTTTAAATAGCATACCTGTTCCTATTTGGTGATATTTACCGAACAAAACCTCTAACCTCTAGCATATCTAGATCATAATCTCCAAAAAAATAAATTGCAGCCTCATACAACTAATTGAATTTCTTTATTGAAAATGTCAAATATTCTACTTGGAAAAGGTTTAGTAGTTCATTTATAGGATCACATTACAATTAGTTAATTTTGAAGCACCTCTCATCACACGTCTTACGCAACTTAGAACAATCACAACTTATAGTAAAAAGCAAGACCTTTTTACATAAGATAAGTGAATTATAATGTATTTGTTTGTATTATGACCTCTTAATAGTCTGCCTACAACGGTTTAAGTATAATATAAAAGCTTATATGGGTTGACTTTACCTTAGCTAGCGAAACTTTAGGAGGCCATTCTTTCCATTAAATTCAACAAATTTCCCCAAAGAACCCATAGGTAATTTGCCTAAACAGTGTTAACTTTCTATACTATGGCAATCAGCTGATTATACACTTATATTATATGGCAATCACCTAATACGAGAAGAAGAAGGTGATCGCAAAAGTATCGACTTACATATGTATGTTCCTTAGAGAATAGTTTGGTGGGCTCATTCATATCCAAAATTTTCGCTAGCTTGTTTAAAGCCACCCATCAAAAGTGTAAATTTATTGTCTTCAAAAGAGAATTTACGTAAAATGTTAAAAAGAAGATTTTTTAAGGTTACTAAAGTAATACTTCTATATTAATTACTCGTTTATAGAAACACATACTTATCGGTGTAAATTATATAAGTTTATAAAATTACAAAAAATGTGAACGATTTCTACAACATTTTCAGGAAAATTTGAACTTTCTGCAAAATCTGGAAAAGGCTTACCTTTAAAACCTCTCAAAATGTCAAGTCAACCGAGGACTTATCTTCCACGCGGCTGAAGTCGTCTCTAAAATACGAGGTATAACTGGGATTTGTTTCTTACGTTCTACGAGTGCCTAACCTCTTTAAAAATTTAAGGAAGCTTCCGTCGAGTTTGGAAGGAGTTTTTATTATTTCTCACACTTCCAGTGACAATTCAAGACTTTAAAAGTTTTGTTATCCAAAAACTAGGTGCTCAATTTAATAAGTGACTACGGTTAAAAAGAATATGGAAGTATTAAACCAACTTCAAAAAAAGCAAAAAATAAAAACAACATCATTTAATGTGCTACGTAGTGTGCTAGTATTTACTTTGAAGTCAAAAATAAATGAATTTAGGTTAAAAAATTGTACTTTTTAAATGCAAGAGAGTTTTTAATTATGATAGTTATTTTGTCTTTTGTTGTCTTCATTATATTAATACTAGTCGGTAAAATTTTGTATGTTTTCCAGAGACCACCATTATTCTATATTCGGGGGTAAATTATTATTAAAAATGTTGTGATCTTGTCCGAAAGCCTCAAAGGTTGCTTTTATTCTGTTTTGTTTATGTTTAACAGTTTCGTTTATACTTGCGGGTAAAGAGACGAGTAGTACTACAGGGTAATATTGAGGGTCACGCATGTAGCGTACACATAAATAATTCATCACACTTGCAGCCAGACATACAGACTTGCAATGACAATGGATTTAAGCTCTACCAAAGCTCTTTTGGATTTAAGTCAGTAAAGAACGCGATTATGTTTTTTTTTTAAACATATTTCTATTTTACCTTTAAGATAAGATAGTTAAGTCTTTATTAATTAACACAAGCTAAACATAAACTTAAAATAAGAGAAGAATATAAATTTACGTAAGAGTCAAACTAAACTTTAAAAAATCTTTAATTTAACATAAAAACTACATAGTCACATGGTGTTGTATACATTGTGCCTATCAAACGGTGCTGTCTCCGCATATAGCTACATAAATGCAGCGATAATTTTCAGTCATAGAAAAATTTATTTCTTCGTAACATGTAATTAAAAGTATCAAGTTAACTTATTTGTTTAGTCAGCTGATTGCCTTAGTATGAAGTTTTGTTAATTAATTTAAAGTCACCCTATACAGGGCTTTAGGTAAATCTCTTTCAACCTTTCGGGTGGTTAATCAGTCTATGAAACTGAACAGCTTTCCTAAGGAACATGGTTCAAAATACAAAAAAAAATTGAGTTCCCATACAAACTTCATCAACATATAGCGCATTTTATATGGGAGATCAAAATGTTTTTTTTTTCATGTTTGACCTATGTTCCTTGGGAAAGTTGTTCAGTTTCATGGACTGATTTAGCCCGAGAGTTTAAAAGAGATTTACCCAAAGCCCTGTATACTGCAGGCTACGTATTACAACTAGGTTGTTGTTATCGAGGCTGTACCACACTTGAAAGCAAAGTTGATACTAAAAGCTTAATACTAATGTTTTCTATGTAAGCATATGACAGTTGTCGATTTAACAAGTTTAAACGTGCAAAAAGTTTTTAACTTGACATAGTAACAGTACGAAAGCTCCCCTTACTTTGATTGACATAGTGTTAGCACACCCAGCTTATTTTGATCTACGACATCAAAAAATATATGTGACTGTGTTTGAGTAAAAGGTACAACTTTTGTAGTATTCAATAAAGGCTATTTACAATAGCTTATCACACTAATTTTGAACCTTAACGACTATCACGAAAATAGTACCTTTTCATTTGCACAGTCACATATTTTTTTAATGTAATCTTCCTTGAAAGTACGAAGAGTTAAGATTTTGATAAAGATCATTATATGATGGGCTTAAAATTGATTTTATACTCTCTTTAAACAATAAAGATATTTGATTTGACTGATTTGAGACGAAACAATCAAGTAGAACCCTCTTAAAAGACCATATTGCTATACAACTCGATCTTAATTGTCATACTGAGAACGAATCGACTAAGGAATTCTTAAGATTTTGATTAGTAGTTCCGTTAATCAAAATCAAAGAAACAAAATCAAAGAAATGTTTACTTAGTTTCACACTACCTCATACGAAGAGGGAGGACCGCGTATCCTACTTTCTACTACTAATATTATGAATGCAATAGGTTGTGAGGACGGATTTTTGGAAAACTATAGGACGGATTTTGATGAATCTTTGCAGTAATAGTTTCAGACATTTAAACAACGTATAGGCTACATAATTTTTCCAAATTCCTACGGAAACGAAGTCCCGGGTGGAAGCTAGTCCAATAACTTCAAACAAACAAACAAGAAAACGAGTATTTTAACTTTTTATGTTGTCAGAGTTCCTCAGGTGGTGGTCGCCGGTTGAGTCTGTTTCGTCTATTAAGACTGTTAATGCTTGTTCCACAGTGTTAATCGTACGCATTAGACATTTAAAATATTCCTGTAACTACCTTATGCAATGTAAATAAACCAGCCAAGTGCGAGTCGGACTCTATCTCTACAAAAGCGGCAAAAAAATTACGTTTGTTGTATGGGAGCCCCCATAAATATTTAATTTATTCAACTTTTTAGTATTTGTTATAATAGCAGCAACCAAAATATATCATATGTGAAAATTTCAATTGTCTAACTATCATGGTTCATGAGATACAGCCTCGGACAGACTTATCTATAAAAACGAGCAAAAAAATCACGTTTTTTTGTATGGGAGCCCCCTTAAATATTCATTTTATTCTTGTTTTTAGTATTTATAGTTATAGGAACAATAGAAATAAATCATCTGTGAAAATTTCAACTGTCTAACTGTCACGGTTCATGAGATACAGCCTCAGACAGACTTCCTATAAAAACGAGCAAAAAAATCACGTTTTTTGTATGAGAGCCTCCTTAAATATTAGTTTTATTCTGGTTTTTAGTATTTGTTATCATAGGGTCAATAGAAAAACATCATCTACGAAAATTTCAACTGTCTAACTATCACGGTTCATGAGATTAAAGCCTGATGACAGACGGAAGGAAGGACGGACAGCGGAGCCTTAGTAATAGGGTCCCGTTTTTACCCTTTGGGTACGGAACCCTAATAAGAAAGCACCATATAACTATCTAAAATATGTCAAAGTTTTTCAGCAAGTAACAGAACAATGGTGGGTGACTTTAAGATTGGCTAGCGAAAATTAAGGATGTAAATCAAGACTCCTAAACCGAAAAACTAAACCGAAAAAAGCCATCTAGAACAATATGTCCAAATCTTGTTCGAGGTGGCTGAATAGAAAAACTGTCAGGCTGAATCCAGGCAACCATATATATTCACGAACGGCACGTCAGGGCAATCAATCTGCATCAGTTTCATCTTGCAACCTGATCTATACAAGAAGTTAAAAAAAATACTTCTTCTAGGATATGCGATGCTATCATTACATTTCTGAGCTGCCACCTCATGAGGCAGGGTTTCGTGCAACGGGAGCTCGGTATATAATGGAACATATGTCAAAAGATGGAAACATATTTGTTTTTTATGAATTTTAAAGTCTGTATTTTATATAAATGCTAGCTTTTCGCCCGCGGCTTCGCCCGCGTGATCTACAGGTTATATCGTGCCCAGCTGTGAGATAAAGTGTAGCCTTTGTCCTTTCCCAAAGTCTAATCAATCTCTGTACCAAAATTCATCAAAATCGGTTCAGTAGTTTAGGCGTGAAAGCGTGACAGACAGACGCGTGCGATCGCTGCTAATAATAAAATGCTATAAGGCTAAGCGCAACCTTCGACGCGCTATTCATACAGGGTGTCCCACGTATGCCACATGGAGGGAAAGTACCTTAATTATTGTAGATGGGACATTTCAGTAAAAAAATACTTTATTTTAATTTTAAAAACAATTTAAACTGCATTAATACATTTTTAAATAATTGCCTGGTTGAACTGGAAATCGAACCCGGTACACGAGAATAAAAACTACAGGAGTTTTATCATACCGATCGGAAAGCTTCATCATAAGGATTATTTTTTGCTAAATAACATTAGCATCAGAAATAAAAGGCAGACCATGAATGTAAAATTATGTTCAGAAAAATGAGAAGCTGACTTATTCTGAGCAATTTGGAATTAAAAATGTTAAAAATTAATGGTCTTCCTTTTATTTCTGATTGTATGTTTATTAGCAAAAATAGTCCTTATGACGAAGTCTTCTGATCGGTATGATAAATCTACAGGCTTTGTTTTCTCGTGTACCGGGTTTGATTCTCGTTCAACCAGGCAATGTTTTAAAAAATGTATGAATGCTAATTGTTTCTAAATTTAAAATTAGGTCTTCTTTCGGTAAAATGTCCCATCGACAATAATTGAGGTACTTTCCCTCCATGTGGCACAGCCGTGGGACGCCCTGTAGACACGCGCCGCCGCCCTGTCATATCTTCGAAAATATTCATTTAAACTACATGCTATTAAAGGGCCATATTGATCTAAGTATATTAAATGCAAAAAATATATATTTAAGGTACTTAATTGGATAAGGATTAATTCTGTATTATAAAAAATGGTTATTGTGGGTTATCTCTAAGAGATAGACATATACCATTGCGGATTTTTTGTAGACCTTTTCAAGGTGTATAATACTGTAGTACATTATTTTGATCTATCTCGTAGGGTTCAGCCAGCGTTTGCAATGTAAGCGCAAAAAATGTGTTTATTTACGACAACAAACCTCTAAAATTATCAGTGTTTCTCTCCAATATTATACATTTAAAACTTCCTCTTGAATCACTCTATCTATAAAAAAACACATCAAAATCCGTTACTTAGTTTTAAAGATTTAAGCATACATAGGGACTTTGTTTTATACTATGTAGTGATGATTATAAATGCGAAAGTAACTCTGTCTGTCTGTCTGTTAAGCTTCCACGCCTAAACCGCTGAACCGATTTTGATGAAATTTGGTACAGGGATGGATAAGACCTTAGGAAAGGACATAGGATACATTTTATCTCACAGCTGGGCACGATATAACCTGTAGTCCATTCGGGCGGAGCCGGGGACGGAAAGCTAGTAGGTTATAAGAAATCCGAACGAAATCATCAAAAAATGAAAACCATTATCTCTATAAAAGCGGCAAAAAATCACGTTTGTTGTATGGGAGCCCCTTAAATATTTATTTTATTCTGGTTTTTAGTATTTGTTGTTATAGGGCCAATAGAATTAAATCACATGTGAAAATTTTAACTGTCTAACTATCACGGTTCATGAGATACAGCCTCGGACAGACTCTCTATAAATCGAGCAAAAATATCACGTTTTTTGTATGGGAGCCTTAAATATTTATTTTATTCTGGTTTTTAGTATTTTTTGTTATAGGGCCAATAGAAATACATCATCTGCGAAAATTCCAACTTTCTAACTATCACGGTTCATGAGATTCAGCCTGGTGACAGACGGACGGACGGACGGACGGACAGCGGAGCCTTAGTTATAGGGTCTCGTTTTTCCCTTTGGGTACGGAACCCTGAAAACCAAACCTAATTTTATAGTCAGCTATCCAGATTTATGTTTGAGTAAAAAACTTAGCTAAAAGGCTAAAACCACTTTTGCGTGTGCGGTATGCAATAAGGTTGGAAACCGTACGTTATATTACTAATTTAAAACAAGGAATGTCTAATACGTCTACAGGAACGCTTCACACATAAAATATTTTTAACAAAAAATTGACCCGCCTTCAAAAAACGTGAAATAATTTTTTAAAGCTATGTTCACGATTAAGTATTGGTTACGGGTAAAACAGTAAATAGCGGAATATGGTAAATAGAGATAAAAAAATTTTGACGTCGGCGCCGAACTCGCATGGCATGACTATCTTAGTTTTTATACTGCCAAAAAAAGGTTATTTCATTAAACTAGGTCCTGTTCAAACGGGCGCCGACGTAAAAAAAAATCCTCTCTATTACTCTCTCTGTTTGTTTTACCCGTAACCACTACTTACTCGTGAACATAGCTTTAAAAAAATATTTCACCCTTTTTGAAGGCGGGTCAATTTTTTGTAAAAAATATTTTATTTTATTGTTTTTAAAGGTTATCATTTATCATTCACATAACCCCCTTGTAGATTTATTATAAAATCGAGATATAAACTCGAGATTAAAGAGCGATATAGTGATCAATTACTTTCACCCCACGGAAAGATATGAGGTGGTGATATTCATAACCAGTCGCAAGATGGCAAGAAAGATACGGGGTAGTACAATTCTCAAACCGATCGCCAGATGGCATGAAAGATATGGGGTGGTGGGTGATATTATCAACCGATTACCAGACGGCAGGAAAGATGTGTGGTGGTAATATACTCTACCGGTCACTAAACGGTAGAGCCCCAGGACACAAAGGAGCCCCAAAAAACAACTCAGGGAACAACTTCGTTTTTGCTTCGTTTACATTGATGACCTATTTTCATCCACATTATAAATGACCGTAAATTTCGTTTTTTTTTACCTAAACTACTGAAAAGATTTCGATAAAAAATTTATGGAACCAATCTGGAAGTAGATGCTCCCGAACTTAAAAAAAAATTTTGAAATCGGTTTACAAATGACGGAGTTTTGAGGTTACAAAGATAAAAAAAAGACAAAAATCACCCGAATTGAAAACATGCTCCTTTTATTTGAAGTCGGTTAAAAAGTGGTTTTACCTCAGTTTTTACACATAGAAAAGCGGTTTTTTCATCTCATGCCCTTTGTAATATTCAAACATTAAATACCTTTTATAAGGTTAGTGAATGCAAATCTACTTGACCTCTTTCGGCACATCAAACGTGGGTAAGAGGCTAAAAAGGAAGCGAGCCTTTTAACGTGGAAACAGGAACAAACGTTGTGGCTTCGGTGGCTTTTCTTCACTTATGTGCACTCTTTTACCAAGAATTATGTTCATTTTTATAATCCAACATTAGATAAACTAAGTCTGTAGTTTTTTAACCTATATTGTTTCACAGCTGGGAAAAGGTCTTCCCAATTTTGTTCCAAATTATTGTCTTCTGTACAGTCCGGCCAATCCCTTCGGAATGCGTCCAAGTCATCACGCCATCTCTTGCGGGGTCTTCCACGACACGACGTCGTCGGAGTCCGTCTGGTACCCATTGGATATAACTATACTTTCGGGATAATCTTGGTCAATCTTGGTAAAATTTTATTTTATTAAGAAAACCAACAGCAATACAATTTTTTTTACATAGCTTTGATATAAACTAAAACATATGCCAATGACAGGTTTCCCTAAATAATCAATACATATTTGCAACTAGAAATAGGCGAGAACTAGTGTAGAGACAACACATATATAGACCAGCAAGCTTTCGTATTAACATTTATATATGTATGTATATATAAGTGTGAGTGTGTATGTGAGTGTGTATGTGAGTGTGTATGTGTGTGTGTGTGAGTGTGTGTGTGTGTGGATGTGTGTGTGACAAAAATTTAGCTAGACAGTAAAAATTTAGTTTAGCTGGTTTATTAATTTATTTCTGTAGCAGGTCTTCGACTTTAGAAATATATCGATGTCACAAAATAGTTGGTTGTATGCTTCACATATACGATCGACAGGGTTATTACGAGCATAATTAGTACGACATGACTTTGTATAAAATAATTTGCGAGATGTTAGAGAAACACTTGACTTTGCAAGGAAATACCTTCATACACTCACGTGGTTCACATGACGCTACGTTAGACATACATTCTGAGGGTACTTAGATGAAATATGAGTAAAGTGTAATAGGTTGTGGAAAGCTGACAGAGAAATAAAAAAAAGTCACGTTCAATTTATTGTTTTTATTAAATTGGTTACTTAAATTAATACAAAATAGACATTACAGTTTTCTCATAATCACCTACTAAATATATTTACATCACTATAACGTTTCATTTTAAGTATACTAATTATACTTTGTCTAGATTACATACAAATAATTATTTTCCTTTGGAATGCAATGAACATTTTATTTGGACGGAACCATTTTTAAACCTTTAGCTCTTTTTATAGAAACATAACACAACGCTCTTGCAAATTTTACTTTAATATAAAACTACTTAATTATTATTATCATTGTATTTACTAATTAAAATACTGATAAATTCTTTAACTTTTTGAGCTGGGAGCTGTACGAATTATATTAGGTCTACCACGAAAATAAAATAATGCAACAATGTATGCAATAGATTAATGCATTTATCAGGAATATAATGTTAAATATTTACAGCTCACGATTTCGGGCTTTTGTAATTATTTAATTCACGTTTAAAAACTCCTAAAATATGCCTTTTAAAACACATTGATTAATTGGCTTAGTAAATAAGTATGCATATTCTTCAAATTAAAGTTACTAAAATTGTTTTCATTATACAAATGATGTGTCCATTTGTACTCCATCAAAAATTTATCGCAACGTGATATTGGGCAGGCAATTACATTATATGGGGTGACTTTAAATGAGTGAGCAAAGCTTTAGGAGTGATTCTCCCCAAAACTGAGCAATTTTCACCAAGGAACGTATGACAATAACAAAATTTCTAAATCAGCTGATCCCAAAATGGAGAGGAAAAATTTTTTTTTCTTATTTCGACCTATATTCCTTGGGAAAAGTGGTTCAGTTTCGTAAGCTGATTCACTTCCTTTATTTTCGCTAACTAATTTAAAGTCAACCAATATATCTATTTTTATATTTTTATGCGTTTTTTTTTATTTTTTTGTGTCATTTCACGTCTCTAAGAATTTTGTAAATGAATAAGAACGGGCCCCTATTCTGTAATTTAAGTTGTATGTCGATGGAATGGTCGCCATTTTATCCGTTCAGGTGGCGAAATTGAGAACTATCCAAACTTCATACATCTAATGACGGCTGCATTGACTGGTGGCGCCGCCGCCAACTGAATTTTCAATTGCTAGGTAGTTTGCAACTTTACGTGCGGTCGGTGGTGGCGCTGCTAGTCGGGGTGGTTGTCAGCAAGTATATGAAAATATAATAGTTCTCAATTTCGCTGCCTGAACAGATAAAATGGCCTCTAGAATTGGGGCCCAGGTATCTGGAGATTACTAAATGAAATTACATTTTAGGAGTCCGTTTTTAAGTTGAATAAAACATTTTTTGTATATAGTAACACACACCCTGCACAAAATGAATAAATAATAAACACTTCCTTATAATATTTTTAGAAATAGAGTCTAAAATTGCACAACACTTCTTCTTAGTGGAAGCGACACGGCAACTAGAAAGTCCATTATTAAAAATAACTTTACTGCAAATGCAGGACAAGACGGCTGACGTCCTTGGTGACCTGTCAACAACATACACTTTTTTAGTACCTAACTATGGAAAACATTTTACACATGCTAAGATTTTGCTAGATAGTTAAGTGAAATCGATGACAAAGGAAAAACAAATTTTATACGTAACACTCGCAACAGCTGACACAGTTCGCTTAGGCTTACGTTTTACTAGCAAAAAATGTCTGCTTTTACATCAAACTTACCAATTTACACACGTAGGCTTGTACACTTGGACAAAAGTTTAGGTAACCATCGCTCGTTCTGGTGGCATCGGCACCATGTGGTTGTAGGTGAACCGCTGCCCGTAATCCGAGACTTTGAGGGTTGTATCCGACCAGGGGGGGCTGGGGTTCCACCGGTCCATGGCGTCAGTCCCATCCAAAGTCAAAGGGGGAGGTGCTAGCCGCATGCGCTTCGGGCTCGGATACTCCATAGCTGGTGAACATAGACATAAGTTTTAAAATTACCCTATAGAATCTACGTACTATGATGACTATTTCGTGATGATCACAAGGTAAGGGAAAACATCATGAGGAAACCTGCACGTTTAGGAGACTTAATGATCCCATACCTAATTCGGTATGGGATCGTTCAGTCTTAAAGAATGGAATCATGATCCAATCCGGTCGGGTTCCACTGTTTACAGGGTTACGGAGGTAAGATGGCAGTCTCTCCACTACAATGACTTGACCTGCTAGATCACAATCAAGCGTATTCCGGATGAGAAATGATACTAAGCGCTAGGAAGAAGAGGATGAGTTACCCACTCATAATTCCATCGATAGGGCGAGCGTTCAAAAAATAGGGAGCCTAAACAATACTCACGGTCAGGACCGATACTGGTACAGGGTTCCTGCAACTGGTAATGGACTCTCGGATAATCCGCGGGCAGGCGAGGATGTTCGTAATACTCTCGTTTCCCGTGCTGAGGATAAAGGCACATGTTGCTGTTCACCACTATTTCCGGTGGCGCGTCGTAGTGGTGGGGAGATCTGAAAAGTCAAAATATTGATATTTAATACTCCATACATACTTATGTGATTATTTTGTGTCACGTACATACAAGTTAAATATCAATTAAGAATTTTGGCAAGTTACGCTCAATTCAGTAACTTCCATTAAAGTTAATGCTACTTTAAAATCATACTGTCACTTTTAATTTTATTGATGTAAACAAAGACGGAATTACATATAAACAAGCTTTAACTTTACTGAAAGTTTTTGCAACTGAACGTCAGCGAGTTAACCTGTCAGTCGGGAAATTAAGGGAACTAAATGAGTTATTAAATATCTTTTATGTCAGTTTCGAAAAGGTCAAGATTATTAGCAAGTTAAATAAATATTCTTCTTCTTATCGTGTTAAATAAATTGTTGATTTATACAGAAACCAAACTAATTTGAAATTTTTTGCTGAAAAGCAGCTCACTTAGAGTGATGCTTTCCCTTTTACGAGTACGGGCTATAAACGGCACAGTCCAAAGTGTAAATGCTAAGGTAATTTTTAGCCTTTCTCATCCCTGTCTATATGATCCCATTGCTGGGCAAAAGTCTCTCTTGTCTTCTCCCTCTGCAGCACCTTCACCGATAATTCACCGTTAAATCTATTCAGCTCATACGGCTATCGTCTACTGGTTCAAACTACCCAAAAGACCCTTGAAAATAAGATATTAAATTTTTTTTTGGTTAATTGGAAAATGATATTAAAAGAAGGCGAAACCCCAAACAAATTGTTTTTAAGTACAGTCGACGGCACATCAGGTTACTACTGTCAAATTTCCCCAATGGATAGTAAACTCTAATGCTTGGAGATAAAATTTAAAATCGATTGAAGAAATTTGTCAGTTTTGGATAGCATGATGTGCTGCTGTCCCTGTACCTAGATGTTTTAAAGTTGGCAGCATAACAAAAAGTAAGTCCTATGGCATTTTGTCAATTTTGCAAAAAAGCCACAAAACGTTTTGATATCCGCTTATTTTAGCGTAATAGATATTTAACTTTTATTATTCTCTTACTCTCTTGATTGAAGCTCTTTTTTTATTATTTTATTATAAGATGGGTTAACTCTTGACCTCAATCTTGACCTTAAAGGTCAAAGATGAGTTCTTGCTTTAGATGCATGTCTTTGAGAGTTCCAGTATTATTAGCAGAGGGCTGATAAGTTTTTTTTTCTCGATTTACTGGCCAAGGCCAATAAATATGGTAATAAAAGGTGTCAAATTACGCGATCGGCCGGACAGGCAGACAAGCTGATGATTTTCTGATGACTAGTAGAAAGTCTGGTTCTCTCCAAGCTCAACTATGGGGACTTAGTATATGGCCCTCGTATACTTTCCAGAGTGCAGCGGCTAGTGCAACGTGTGCGGAATGCGTGTTGTCGTTTCTGTTTCGATGTGCCTTATCGGAGTCATATAACACCGTTTCTAAACAGCGCATCTATGCTAAACATGGATCATCGCAGGCAGTTGTATCTGGCAAGTTTAGTATTTGACGTATTTAAATTCAAAAAACCTGAATACCTATATAAAAAAACTTAAATTTTCCAGTGAGAGATACTATAGGTCAGTTAAGCGCCCATTGGCCAGTTACAAGCACAAAACTGTGGCATTTGAGGGGAGTTTCCGCTTTATGGCAACGAAGTGCTGGAATGATATCCCCCCTCCACTTACGATGATAAACACAAAATACACTTTCCAAAAACACCTTAAACTACACTTACTTAAAAAGCAAGAAGTTTTTTTTTTATTTTATTATAAGATGGGTTAACTCTTGACCTCAATCTTGACCATAAAGGTCAAAGATGAGGTCGACGATGGAGCGAGTTAACCCAGAAAACCAGAGGCACTGGTACTCCCACGCACCGACGGAACACAGCCTACCACACCGCATGAGACCATAGCACGACACCTCAGATTCAGACAAAAATGAAGTGTCGTTGCCTGGGATGGATCACTAGGAGGCAGGTCTCATTTGTGTTTTCTTAGTTGCCTCTTACGATACCCACGGAAAGAGATGGGGTGGTGTTATTCTTAACCGATCACCACACGGCACAAGTAGTGGTTACTAAGCGCTTCGTTGTCTAGATGACGGAAATGTATGGCAGAAATTTGATATTCCTTTTTTGTTTGCTGTGGTTTCATTTATTTATTCGGTTTATATATTTTTATGATCACTAATATATTTTACACTCTCACACCTACGAACAATCATACATCACTCTCATACACATTCACACTTCTGGTTTGCAAGCGTATTGCTGCACTCGCGCCCGGTACTACCCCGTAGGCGGCAGCTGAAAATCAGTGTTTTGCCACTTACGGTAAAACTTTATACTGAGCTGCAACCTGGTTTCCTGCAGCACACACTTACTTTGCTTTGTTTTTTTTTTGCTTTGTTTTTTTTTTTGTTTTAATTATTGTTATTATTGTGTTCTATGTCTTTATGTTATTACGCTCTATGTCTCTGTGCTTATCTTATCTACTTTCTTTGCTGTTTATTGATTTGTTCCTTATTTCCTTGTTTGTTGTATTGTAAAACTCTATCCTTGCCTTTGTGTTTGTCTCTTCCTGTACTGACTCTTTGTAAGTGTGTACTGTGATGGAAATAAATTTCTTATCTATCTATCTATCTTATTTATATTCCCTTGTAACATGACGTGTACAAATCGAAGTGACTTTGCCGCATATTTTCGATGGTGTTAGACAGTTCGTTCGCTAAAAGAAATATTACAAACCTGAGTAAGCTTGTTAAGGCTGTATTTAATCAAGTTAATAATATAAATATTATAACGATAGTTGTAAAACTTGTCAAAATATTAAAGAACAGACAATATAGATTGTAAATATAGGTATTATAGTATCACAGTCTAAAAATCTATCATATTTATTGACGTAAAAATTTATTTCAATAAATTTTGGAATGGTAAAGTTTCAATTTTAATGCTGACATAGATAGTTAAAAAAAAAAAATCGGCATTAGTTTCGTCAA
This sequence comes from Aproaerema taeniolella, assembly GCA_949987775.1. Lineage (NCBI taxonomy): Eukaryota > Metazoa > Arthropoda > Insecta > Lepidoptera > Gelechiidae > Aproaerema > Aproaerema taeniolella. The sequence continues at coordinate 11,064,569 of OX465242.1, read as the reverse complement.
TCAAATAACCCTCCCTGAATCTGACCCTGCCTAAAAGTCCCCATCAAGCTAGCCGCATTGCCGCGCTGGACGGCAATGTTTGGACAGACGCTGGACCATATAGCAGCCAGAGCGGGAGTCACCACCTCGAGCAGACAATCTCCGTCCAATTTCACGAACCAATTCCCTACCCTACCTACCCTAGGGACTCAATTAATTCCGGAAAAGTTTATAAATTTACCTATTTGATACTGCGTTTAAAAGAACACGGATTTTACCAAATTTACATTATCTGTAAGACTAAACGCTACACGCGTAGCGGTTAGTCGCTTCAAAGCTTACGTACTTTGACGAACGAAAGATGTACGCAAATTATTCAAGTGTTCTTGTTCGATCGAGTGAAATGTATTAGCCACTGTACGTTAGTACTATTATAAGTACAAGTCAAAAAGAAGATCATATTATCAAGTGAATATCCGGAATTATTTCGATAATATGATCACCTCAACTCGTTTTGTAATTACATGCCTTTTTTACAGTCAATTAAAAAACATTAATTACGACAGTGAGTCAGAATCTATAGTATATTCTACTTGTTTTAAAAATTTAACGCTCTTTTCTAGTATTTTTCAAATAAAATATCTGCTAGTGCAAAACCTTTTATTGAAACTCGTGCAACGAAATGCTTTTAGTTTTGAAATGAACGTAGTAAGAGAAATAAGAGCATTTTATTTGCAGTGCTATTTGAACTTGAAAATCCCAGTAGCCTCGGGTAGTTCAAAATATTTTAGGAAAATAACTTTTTGTTCAGATATTTAAAAGAAAAACAACTGAGAAAGCTTTTTTGTTGTAAGGAAAGCTATCAAAATTCGTTTTAAGGTAGGCATGGCACTATAAAATACATGTACTAAAATACGTTTGGTTTAAATAATGTATGGTGTAACATATAGTGTGACGTTAATCAGCTTGTAAAATAATAATCACAAATATTAATATTGTAAGTTAACTAGACAGATAGATATATAGAAACTCTTAATATTATAAGTTAAAAGTTGATCACACCAACTTCACAGTACTTTAATTATTATAAAAGGGTAAAAATAATGGCAAAGAGCTAAGAAAAATGGCTAATTCTTTACCGACAACGACATAAGTTCTTAATTTAATAACGAACTACTAAAACCCTCGCAATTTTCACTTTAAACTCAAATATCTCTTGAACGGCTGAACCGATTTTGATCAAGCTTACCTAAGAATCGCCACATGAAAACTTGCTTCATATATTCAAGAGCTACGGTGCCACAGAAATACACACATAAGTTGTAACAGCATTCTATTTCTGTTTGGGTTTATTATCAACAGTGTAACTTGTAACACTCTAAAAACCTCGCAAGACTAGATTACTAACATTACTTATAAATGTCAATTTTTGTTCTATGACTTTTTATAATTCGTTAGATTTTACTCTCAAACAAAAAAAACACCTTTTTTTTTACTTTTTCCGAATCCAGTTTTGTAAAATAACTTATGTAAAAAATAGAGCTGTCATTAGAGGCAGTACCATCTTACCTTTCATCACTGATAGTCGACTGTGGTGAATGTGTCGAGTAATCCACTGGCCCTCGGTCTCCGTACACTCTCTCACAACCGTTAAAATCTTCTGCCCCTTTTTGAGGGACGTACGAGGACACGTGATAACCAGGATATTCCACTTCCGGATTCTCTATATACGGCGGATACGGCTCTTGGTAAGGGTCCTGATAGCACGGATCTCTTCGGAAGAACTTCTGACAGCGAGGGTCGAGCATCCCGCAAGGCTGAGTCTGGTAGCCATAGTACTGGTACAACCAGGAGTTGGCAAGCATTATCGAAGCTTCTTCTTCACTGTAGACCAAATTTCACGTTTGATTTTTTTATCTAAAGTACTAAATACGCTAAGGAAACGCACAGCAAAAGATTTCTAGTTACAATGAGGAAACTGGTGGATAATAAATTGCAGGCAATTATTCGACTTTGTAAACAATATTCTAGGTGTTTTTCCACCACTGTTCTCGAGTTATGTTCAAACTACTTCAATTTATTTCGCTTAGCTTGTAAAATACTTTCGCTAGCTTCTGTACAAAATATGTGTTTCGCTATAAAATCTTTTCTAGCTCACTATGGTCCACATCACCTGAGAATCTGATTGGTGGCAACGATGAACTGGCGTGGAGTGTCTGCGGCATCTTTAACTTGTAGCACCACATGGACCCACAGGAACTGACCAGATCTCTGCTGGAGCTTTACAAGGAGGATACAGCATTTATCTTGTTCTGACTGTGTTACTGTAAAATGGAATTTGAATTAAAATAAATTCAACCCAACAAAAGTTTAACTAAAAAAATCTGGAATTAAGTAGACTCTTTGTATAGTTTTTTTTGTATACTAGTTATATTCACATTATAAGCGATTTGGTCTCAGTTTCACAGCTTACACTTAGAAAAGATAGATAAAACATTTATTCACAGAAACATAATACACAAAGGAATTCAAAATATTTCCATTAATTTGTATAACTTTTTCTGTATCAAAATTATAAATGATCACATAATAAAAAACATCAATATTCTACCCATATTTTTTAACCCCCGACGCAAAAAGAGGGGTGTTATAAGTTTGACCGCTATGTGTGTGTGTCTGTGTGTCTGTGTGTCTGTGTGTCTGTGTGTCTGTCTGTGGCACCGTAGCTCTCAAACGGGTGAACCGATTTGGATGCGGTTTTTTTTATTTACAAGCAGGGTTTTTGGCGATGGTTCTTAGATACGTTTTATCAAAATCGGTTCAGCCGTTTCAAGGTCATCAGCTCTTTTGTTAGCTGCGGTAGGGTTCTTAGACTCTTAATGTGTATTTACTTTACTTTCAAACATACATGTGACCTAAAACTTGAAATACTCATGTATGCTTAATAACTATGCAGGGTTATGGAACTCTTGGTCTGATGCTGCAGCCAGGATATCCAGAACACTAGCAAACTCTTAAAAATATAATAGCAGATATGTCGTGTTTGGACTCGTTTTGTTCAGTATTTGATTCTGCATACAATGCAATGGTGGCAACACGGTGAGCTGATGCTGCGGCCAGGATATCCAGAACACTAGCACATCCTTGAAAAAATAATAGCAGATATGTCGTGTTTGGACTCGTTTTGATCAGTATTTGATTCTGCATACAATGCAATGGTGGCAACACCGTGAGCTGATGCTGCGGCCAGGATATCCAGCACACTAGTACACTCTTAATTATTTTGAAAATAAGTTAAAAATTTTGAAATAAAAATTAAATTAAAAATTTAAAAAACCCCCCCGCAAAAAAGTAAAGCGGACATTTAAAAAGTAAAAAATAATACCTTTCGTTGAGCCATCAAATTCATTTCAGAAATACCTATATATATATTTTAATTATCGAAATCGATGGATGGCACGATAGGGTTTGCTCATTAAAATGGCGCTATAATGTCGCGTCGGGGTACCGCTTTAGTGAATCAGTGAATAGTCAATCAAATGAAGGGTCTGATTCACTAAAGCGGTACCCCGACGCGACATTATAGCGCCATTTTAATGAGCAAACCCTATCGTGCCATCCATCGATTTCGATAATTAAAATATATATATAGGTATTTCTGAAATGAATTTGATGGCTCAACGAAAGGTATTATTTTTTACTTTTTAAATGTCCGCTTTACTTTTTTGCGGGGGGGGTTTTTTAAATTTTTAATTTAATTTTTTTAAATTTTGTAGTAATCCCCAGCACGAATGATTTACATTATGATAAAGTAGAACAATACAAGGAGGGTAAATTTTCTTCAATACAAGTAGGTACAATTTAATAACAAAAATTGAACTTACTTAATCTATGTTTGCTCTGTGCATCTCGTAAGCTATCCCAGTGCAGAAGTTGATACCAGGAAACGTCTGTCAATTCAGTCTTCTTCCAACCTAAGTACCATTCCCCGCTACAAAAAAATATTTTTTTTAGTAATTAAAACTATAAAGAAGATTTAAAAAATAGAATAACAAAGTTACAGTTAGGTTTTTTCGAAGTCGATTCATAATTTTTTGTCGAACTCGTAAAAACTTTCCAACGGTTGTTTACAATATAACGAAACGATTAATCAAGTCACCAAATGTAAGTATAGATATAGACCAAGATGTACCGCTATTTAATAAATGAAAGCCCACTTAAGTCGAAGTTATAATATCTTCTATGCAAACTTTAATTAAACATTTTGAATTACGGCTTCTCTATAATGAAATTAACCATCCAGTCTTCCATCAGCATTAAGAAACATTGAAACATGATCGAAATTATTACTGGTAATTGAAACACCAGTAATAAGTAAAAGACTGAAATACTTAATATACGCTCCATAGTCGAATGAAAATAAGCAGTAGACAAATGCTTCAGGAAATGCTTATAATGTTTCAAATACCACTATGATTGGCGAACTTGACTAACCCGGCTAATGGAAAAGAATCAAGAACGAGGACTTCTACAGCAGAATCAATGTGACTGACACAATTTTCTCAAAGAATTGCAAACCTATAGTAGCACTGGTCATCTGCGAGAGGTGTGCACATTGCCAGGAACTCCGGTTTGTTGTTTACTTACTTAGTGTCGATATGTAGTATCTTCATGTCCATGGCGTGCACGGTGCGTGGTGAAGACGTTGGTGGCGTCGTGGACGACACACTCGTGGGTCTCAGGCATGGCCAGAGAAGTGCACACGGCCAGGAACACCGGCTCCTTGTGTACTTACTTAGTGTCGATATGTAGTATCTTCATGTCCATGGTTTGCACGGTAGTGAAGACGTTGGTGGCGCCGTGGACGACACACTCGCGGGTCTCAGGCAAGGCCAGAGAAGTGCACACGGCCAGGAACACCGGCTCCTTGTGTACTTACTTAGTGTCGATATGTAGTATCTTCATGCCCATGGTTTGCACGGTAGTGAAGACGTTGGTGGCGCCGTTCACGACACACTCGCGGGTCTCAGGCATGGCCAGAGAAGTGCACACGGCCAGGAACACCGGCTCCTTGTGTACTTACTTAGTGTCGATATGTAGTATCTTCATGTCCATGGCGTGCACGGTGGTGAAGACGTTGGTGGCGCCGTGGACGACACACTCGCGGGTCTCGGGCATGGCCAGTGGAGTGCACACGGCCAGAAACACCGGCTCGTTGCGACTACACAGCGGCAGGTACGACACGTAGTGACCTCTTACAAGAACTACCTACAAAATCAATATAATGTCACAATTATGTAGTCCATGATACAACTTGCTTAAATAATGTTGAAATAGTGATTTTATTCATTAAAGGTTTTCATTGTTCTTGCGTTTTGATTAAACCCCAAAAGACAAAAGGGAGTTTTTAAAAGTTTGACATTTTAATTTTAGAGTTATAGTTATTATAAACCATGTTCCACGATGTCACTTACTTTTTGGTCACCAAATCTCATTTGTCTTCTAGCGTTTCTTGACACGTTCATTCTACAGAAGAAATGCCTATTCTTTGGTACATTTTCAGTCTCTCCATTACCTCCTCTATTTAATTCCACCTGAACCGTTTGGTGGTCTTGTCTATCTATAATGTCGTACACACTATCTCCATGTATTAATAGGTCCTCCTGAAAGAGTAACGAAACGTTAATTACGTCGCTTAAAAAAAAATGTGTCATCGATCGCAAACGGTCAGGATAACAAACCATTGAATGTCCTAAATATTCAGCAGCATTTTCCGATATGTACAATAGTTTACCGTTTTGTGTCATCATCATCATAAAACCGTTCATCGCCTGAAAAACATTGTAAATGTCAGTAGGTATTACAGATTTTATGGTTTCACGATAACTGCTCGTAAACTTGAAAAAAAATACCTTTGAAAATCCAATATTTGGTGTGGGAGTCGGTTGTTCTTGATACTGATAGCTAAAGTCGTGACTTTTGAACACTAAAACAGAAAGAAAGACGGAATTATGGGTGAAGTAATAGCACCGAGAGATAAGATAGCGAGCTAAATGCATTTTAAACGTCTTAATACGCCTTTTCGTGACTGAAGGTGAGCTGACAAAAAGTTTGGGAGATGTTTTCAAAATATGAGGGGCGAGATTTAGGATAACGACGTACGTGATGAGCTTAGGCAAAGATTTAGAGCATGGGAAACTGCGGGAGAAAATTTTACAACATTAAGAAAGGAGGATGTTAACTATTTAAAAGGCACACAACTTTGTAAAGGTAGAACAGGTCAAAGTCTTGGTATTATGACAAGTAATCTCGTTAAATCTCAGAAAGTCACTTTAGAAATTTTTAAATGTTTTAATTTAAAAGTTAACGTAGAATCATGTACCTATGCTTTTGGTAAACGATTAGTAATTAAACCAATCCATTATTTATGCGTTTTTCGTATGTTATATACTCGTACCTTGTTGGAAGTAATTCATCTTCCTGACGTATACACAGACGAGGGCCATAAGTTGGAGCTGGGAGAGCCTTTGGCGGGTCGAGGGAGGAAGGGGTAGAAGATCTCGAAGGTTAGAAATTTCAGCGTTGATAAGGTCGCGCCGCATCTTGCTCGCGCCTTTGGTAGACTTGGTAGGCTCGAATCTGGAAAGATTATTGTTTAATTAATTGTACGATATTATTTAAGCTGTCTATCCATTGCAAAACTTGCGCTGTCTGTTTTTTGAAGGCAATCAATCCTTTTCTAACTTTATTCTTAATTCATATGGCTTAATTCCAATGTGAAAATAGTCGCTGCGTTAGCGACCAAGTATCAATAATAAAGAGGAGGAAGGATTCTACCGAGCGACTTGACGATGCGATAGCTCAGTTGGTGAGAGCGTTGGCGCGGTACGCCATGGCCGCGGGTTCAAGTCCCGCTCGCATCGAATTTTTCTTCTTCTTATTTTATTCAATGTAAAATACTTATAATGCAAGAAGCATATTGTAACTACGAGTAAATGATGTTTATGTGATAGGATCCTATTTAAAGTAAATAAGATTAAACGTTTCTAAGTTTCTTCCACCTATCTGTACATTGTAATAAACCGGCCAAGAGCGTGTCGAAATACATACAGTGTAGGATTCCGTTGTTAAATAATTATCCACGTTAAAAACGTAAGAATCAACTTCAATCCCAATATATCCTATCAGCAGATAACTTCAAACCAAAACCTCATCTTAAAATTATTTTTTTATTTTTTAAGAAGCGCTAAATCAATTTGGATAAAATTTAAATAGGACCACATCAATATACTCTTTCGAACAAAAAGAGAATTTTGAAAATTACTATTATTATGTTTCTCATATAATGTTTATCATATTGTTTAGCCCTTCCTTTAGTCACACCTTAAATGACGTAAGTTATGTAGTTAGTTATGGATAAGGCACGACATTTTTTACGAAAGCTCCTTATTATGCAAGTCTAACGTCACAGTAAAGGTTGAGAAATGCGGTTTTTTCTAGGATTTATACACAATGCGCGGATACAGGGTTCCGGACAGGTGTCGGAAGAAGACACGGCGATCCCAATCGGAACCCTTGTAATATAACTGCATATTTTCAGTACGAGAAGGAACCTGAGAAAATGACTAATAGTGCCAAAGTCTTTACCTAGTGTATCAAAAATGCAACTATAAAAAAAAAGTTTCAAAGTGTGTCCAATTCAGGTTTCTGAAATTATGTTTAGGTACGTCCCGTCCCTACTTTATTTTTTTTTATTTGATTTTACATTAAATGTTATTAAAAAAAATAATGATTAAAATACAGCTCTATTTTAAGGATGTTTTATTTTTTAATGTCCTTTAAATCTATCTATCAGATTTAGTTTATTAATTAACTAACTAAATAACATAATAAGTATATATCAAAAAAAATTTAACAGCCCAAATACGCCTCCACTAATAAATAATAACCCGCATAATTGATCACTAGTTACCATTTCATTTTTGATTTAATTAGTTGCCTAGTGCGAGAAAAGCTTTTAAACGGTGTTACAACCTTTGAAGACGCACTTTTTTTTAGTAAATGTATAGAAAAATCGCTCACTTCCGCTTATCACATTCTGCTCATCCTAGATTTTAAATTTCTTTTCTTTGTAATTCACATACAAATAGAGAAATAAAAAATATTTCTACTTGATACGTGATGCGAAAACCTTTATTGTGTTTTAATTTTAGAAATATTGTGCGCACGGTATAGTGTGAGATTTGGCACAGTTATAGTTATTGTGCAGAAAGCTAAAATAAAAGATACGGTAGAATTTCGACCAATGATACAAGCTGCTAGTTAATATTAATCATTGGAACCCCCAGGATTCACCGAAATCGACTGATTTGTCATTAACGGTATGTGAACCGGTAAAGGAAGTAGCTTTCCGTCCGTACCGGCTGGCAGGTTACATGTTAACATTCGTCTACGCACCCGCCGCGGCAACGGTGCGCGCGCGGCGCTTTCATCTCTCAAGGGAGTCCTTTTTATGTTGCGTCCATTTTTATTTGTTTGAGTGATTAGGTTTTTTTCCTCATAAAGATTGTGGGAAAAAATGAAGATGATTGGGCGCTGTCGCTCCACTTTAATAGTTCAGTATTGAAACAATATTGTTTTGTAAGTTCTTTTGTCTTTAAATATTTGTGGTTCATAATTTAACATACAAAATGTTTAAGCTTATTTAATTTGCACCATATAATTTTGCGGATTTTATTTAAAAAATTGTTTAGTAGATGTAACCAGTCTCAAATCTTATCAATACAATCTGCAAAAGTTTCAATAGAAGAAACTATTCATGCGAACCCCTTTACATGTTGTTAATCATTGTTCGAACCCAACCGACGATATAAAAGCCTTAGAGAACTTTTTACAAATATATCAAATCAAGAATGCGTCGTTGAAATAGGTAATCGTTTACGTGGTACAAAAAGTGCATTCCTTGCATACTGCGCCGTGAACGTGGTCACTTCACGGTGCATCTGAAGCGTATACCGTTTAAAATTCCCTTAAATACATTAGCTTAACACCTGGGCCCATGAATGACTTACTTAATGTACGTGTTGGAGTTTAATATACATAAATGCAGTATCTTAAATACCTAATATTAGTAAATAATAGTATTTCAAACTTTTCTTCTGAAGTTATTTGTTTTAGATTATAATTTTTTTTTGAACACTAATATTTTAAAGAAAAAATTGTTTAAATTTTTAAAGCGTTTCTTTTTGTTACACCCGATATAAGTTACCTATTCTTCAAGGAAACTTGAAGGATATATGAATAACATATGCTATGGGACCAATGCTAAAATCGAAAAAAAAAAACTGTTCCATACATTTTGGTCGGGTATGTATTGAACTTTTACATAAAACGTATTTTAAAAATACCTTATAAGAAAAAAAGATTCTGAAGTATGTCATGAAATCAGTCTACTTACATCATGTGAAATTCCTTGCGATTAATCTATCTATACATATTATAAGTGGAAAGATTTGACTGTTTGTTTGTTTGTTTGTATTGAATAGGCTCCGAAACTAATGGACCAATTTTAAAAAAATCTTTCACCATTAGAAAGCTACATTATCCCCAATGGACATAAGCTACATAATTTTCTCAAATTCCCACGAGAACGAAGTCCCGAGCGGAACGCTAGTTTTCATTAAAACGAAATTTAATGAATTTTTATAAAAAATTGAATTCAAGTGCAGCTCTATTACAATTATGTTAAGGGGTCATTTTTTCTAATGTCAAGAGAGTATATGAATCTTTGACTTGGAAAGGATGAATAACCACGCAACTTATTACTAGAGTTGCGACCTTTTCACTTTTGAATTTTCTTTTTTTGGGTTATTTTGTAGCACCTTAATATTATGCCTTTGTTTTTTGACTCAAATGATATATTTTGACCTACACAATAATGTGTTAAAAGGAAAGTCACTAATAAATTAGGACCTTATATAACAGCTGTTTTTTATATCAGAGTTGCTCCCATAGTAAAGATATTCCACGTTGATGGCTACACCCCTGTAAGTTCAATTGCACCTTTTTGTCACAGCCTGTATCGAATACTAAGTACAAATTACCAAATTTTGTTTAATGTCAGATAAGTATTTAAGTACAGACATTAAGGTAAATTAAGTGAAACTAATGCAAACTTTATAGAGAAAAACTTCAGATTACTACAAACTAACATGCTGCTAAGCATTGCATCAAAGTTAGGTAGTTGATTTGGAGACCTCGTGGTGAAACTAGTTAAAGTTTATATGTCATAGGCCAAGTCAGAACCGTTTTACTAGCACAGTACGTATCAAATGAAAGAACATTTTTTTTTAATATTGTGTACCTGTCTGTAAGAATACTTTCGTTAATTTATTTATTTACAATGCAGTTGCTCGGAAATAGCCCCGTAACATGGCCACGGAGTGTACGTTTACGTACCCCATAAAACACATATCATGTTATGTAATTTGAAATGAGAAGAAGATTTTGAAACGAAAAAAAATATTTGAACTAATGATCAAATAAACCATTTTCATATACCAAAATTCAACTTTAGTGGCTATTCTGTGATCCAGTAAAGTTATTTTTTTATCAAATAATGCATAAAAAGTAAGCAAAAAGTGAATAAAATACTGACAAAAATGTATGACGCAATAAAGAGTAGCTGATTTGATAATTCAGTGAACCTTTTGACAAGTGAGAGTGTAACCTTTTTCATAAAGCTTCATACTGGCTTTATAGAATGACAGCAAAGAGTTTTTATGCCTGACAAAATAATTATTTCTGACGAAAATCTTGATTTTTTGTGAAATAAAATATAAAAGTAAATTGTTTATTTTACTTTTTCAATAAAAGAAATCTGATTTTTAACAAATAATTGAACTATTTAATAATTTCTGTAGGCGCAATTGGCATTTTAATTGCCTCATAATTGTGGAAAAACATTTTGCTCGCCATTGTTGAAATTATTTGTTCAATAATATAATTTTTGTGTTATTAAATGTTAATTCCTTGATGTTTAATCGTAAAATATTAGTGCACATTTGTTCAATTGTAACACGTTTTCAGTGAATGTTGATTGGAAATACTATCTTTTATGAACTTTGGATGTACAGTCAACAGCACATCAGGTTGACACTAGTATCGTTAATAACTATTACAATGCAGTTGCTCGGAAATGGCCCTGTAACATGGGCACGGAGTGTACGTTTACGTACCCTAAAAAACACATGTCTTGTAAGTAATTTTGAAAAGAAAAAAAATTTGAACTAATGGGCAAATAACCCATTTTTCAAATACCAGAAACCCACTTCAGTGGCTATTCTGTGATCTAGTAAAGTTTTTTTTTAAATCAAATGATGCATAAAAAGTATGTAAAAAGTGAAGAAAATACTGACAAAAATGTATGACGCAATAAAGAGTAACTGATTTAATAATGCAATGGCACTTTTGACAAGTGGGAGTATCACCTTTTTCATACTGGCAGTATAAAATGACAGCAAAGAGTTTTTTATGCCTAACAAAATAATAATTTCTGACGAAAATCTTGATTTTTGGTGGAATAAAATATAAAGGTAATTAGTTATTTTACTTTTTCAATGAAATAAATCTTATTTTTAACAAATAATTGAACTATTTAACAATTTCTGTAGGCGTAATTGGCATTTTAATTGCCTCATAATTGTGGAAAAACATTTTGCTCGCCATTGTTGAAATTATTTGTTCAATAATATAATTTTTGTGTTATTGAATGTTAATTCCTTAATGTTTAATCGTAAAATATTAGTGCACATTTGTTCAATTGTAACACGTTTTCAGTGAATGTTGATTGGAAATACTATCTTTTATGAACTTTGGATGTACAGTCAACAGCACATCAGGTTACCACAAACTGTCAAATTTCCCCAATGGATAGTAAACTTTAATACTTGGAGATAAAATTGAAAGTCGATTTAAGAAATTTGACAGTTTTGGATAGCATGATGTGCCGTTGTCCCTGTACCTATACGATGTAAGTTTTTGACAACATTTTTCTTAGTTTCGTTTACTCGGCAACTGCATTGTAAAATGATGAACAATATACGTGCCTTAGGTAATGTGTAATTGGAGCCCTATATAACATTCGCTTCTCTTGTGTTTCAAATGGGCTCACGTTACACATTACTTACGTTAGTAACTATATGTTCTGTTCGTTAATTACTATATGTTCTGTTTTAGCAAGTAAATGAGCAAAATATACCTATACATATAAAAGCTAACTGTACATATGAAAGCACAGTTGTATTTTTTTTTGTTTTATCTATTGAGATGTATATCAAGGGTAAGGGTCAGTTTCGATACAGGGCTACGAGGAAAAGAAATCATAGGTTTGCCCGCCGGCTGCCTGAATCAGTTTTTTTTAGAAGATCAAAGTCGAAGGTTTTTCATAATAAGTAAGGATTGAGCCAAATATTAAATTTTCAATTGGAATGCTTTGTATTTTTTACATCAGATTGCTCAGAGGAATATATATATAAGTTTTTTGTCTACGAAATGGACGTTTTTAATTCAATATTATTGGCGAAATTATTATTTCACTCTAATGTTTTTTGGATTTTTCTCGAGAATGCGAAATTCAAATTTTACAAAATTATAGCTAGGACAACGTTAAATAAATTTATATTATACTTGGTAAATTGAAAATTGTAATTGTAACAAAGGTACAGCAAAAATAAGCAATGAAACGGGCAACAGATGAAACGAGCTATATTTGAACTTCGTTTTCAATAAGTAAATCAAAAGTAAAAATGTATTAATTTTATTCAAATTCTCCGTTATATGGCCATGTTTTAAAATAAAATCAATTTTATTTAATCGCTGTTTAATCAAATAAATAATGAACAAAATAAAGTTTGAGAAAAAATCGGCTATTTCATAGGTAATCACTTATTATTTATTAATAGTTTCGTCATACTCAAGAAGGCCCGTATCCTAGAACCTTTCAAGGAATTATATTTACTTAACAATTTAATTTTTACCTAACAATCTATTTGCAAAGGCAGCAAAATTTTGGTAACATTTACTAGCAGCCACTTCCCGAGTTTTATGAAGCCGCATAGTTTTGTCGCCAAGTCAATTTTAATAGTCGCAAGATTATTTTTATCGCTGAAAGATATTTTTTTGCAGTTTGCTGCAGTCATCCGCAGAAATATTTTTGTGTCCTTTGTGCCTTAAAAAAATGTATTCAGACGCACCACCCCGACTATCGATCTCCCTCTAACCTATAATCTCAGTAGGTACATATAACGAAGAATGCATCGAGAAAATTTTACATGTGATGAAAGAAACACGAAAGAGACGTAAACCTAGTCGTGGTACCTATGACACTAAAAGTGACAGGTTATTCGAGATTCATCTTCTAATTTTTTCAAATGATTTTTGTAAAACAAAATGATGAGTAATCACTAATCAATGATCACTGATAATCCGAGTTCCTTTATCGATCTAACATACCGATACGATAGTGGCCTGTCAAAAAGTCAAATAGTCGACGTAACGACGAAATTATTTCATAGGCATTCAATTTAGAGTAATCTTGAGTTGTAATCTACTGTAGGTGTCTAGGAAGTTTTGAAGATCTGTCAGATGGTTAAAAGCAGTTAGAATATGTACTTTAATATAGTATTACTGCGGTTTTACTATAATATTCTTATTCAGTCTTAGAAGCCTCATTGTGCACACCGACCCTTCAAACATTTACCTTCCTCAAGAATTAGGCTACCAAATTCAAAAAGAAGTTTTATAATTATTGTTTAAGACACATTATATAAAAAAGTGGTAAGCAAAAGAGGAAAAAGATGACCGCCGTATACATGGTAGACCAGTATTACCAAATTTGTAAATAGGGAAAATTTACCTGATCCGTAAACCCTGGACAGAATCTCTTGGCGCAGAAAAATTAAAAGAGCCGACCCTAGCTAACGTAGGATAGGACAAGGCAAAGACGAAGAAGAGGCATGTTAAAAAAGAATTTAGCTTTACTATGTATGAATTTTCTATAGAATTTTTAATCCTACTAATATTATAAATGTGAAAGTTAGTGAGGATGTATGGATGTTTGTTATTCTTTTACGCTCAATCAGCTGGACCAATTTTGATAAAATTTGGTATGAAGGTAGCTGATATCCTAGATTAACAGATAGGCTTTATATTTTTTCCAAATTCCCACGGGAACGAAGTTCCGGGTGGAAAGCTAGTTATAAATAAATGGTTTAGTTACATCCAAAGTAAGCAATCCTACAGCTATAGTTGGACACATACTTAAAAAGTCACAAAATTACCCCGATCTGACAACAAAACTCATTACGCTTTAATAAAAATTAATCATTGCGTAGTAAGTACAAGCATACAATGACCAAAAACCTATATAAAACTGTGTGTTGCTCACGTTATGAGCAGTGTATAATTTATTATTAGTAAGACCTTAAGAAAGTAAGAACATATA